>NWSH02000050.1:1566892-1578894 GCA_002382865.2 Heliothis virescens | reverse complement strand
TATTTTCCTCAAAAGCCTCATTTGTAAATTTTTCCCATTATTTCCTTTTGGCTCGTGGCTAAGTCAAAGCCGCGCGGATCGATCGATCATAAGGTTAAGCAACGTTGGCGCGGTCGGTCCGTGGATGGGTGACCATCTTCTTCATAACGAGTTCTTCCGTGTTCGGAAGGCACGATAAACAGTGGTCCCGGCTGTCATGTTAACATCTTTGGCAAGTCGTTACGGGTAGTCAGAAGCCAGAAAGTCTGACAACCAGTCTTACCAAGGGGTGCCAGGTTCCCAGGTAACTGGGTTGTGGAGGTCAGATAGGCAGTCGCTCCATGTAAAACACTGGTTCTCAGCTGCATCCGGTTAGACTGGAAGCCGACCCCAAAATAGTTGGGAAAAGGCTAGGCAGATGATATTTCCTTTGGTCATATCAAAAACATCAATAATTTCAAGGTGGCCACTAAAAACGTCACCGAAGCTTTGCTTTCAAAATGTACAGCGTTTGTGTTTGTGAGTCTCGTGCATAAGTCATGGAGTACGTGATATTGGCTACAAAGGTTAGGCGCACACGACGCGTTTTTGTCGCTAGGCCAAATTAGCTACGAAATAATGTCGCAATGTGCAACTTAAAAACAAACATTTTAGTGATTATGCAATTAACTTAATGATTTAGACACGATATTTCGACTGAATGACACATAATTGTTTAATACTGAAAATGTAATATTTTTTGCAGTTCTTCGTAATTACTTCACATACTAGAGCCGATGTCCTTTATCCGATTTCTCATACATTGATTGATTTGAATAGCATGCAATTTAAAGATTTCAACTTGAACTATGCAACGTGACATTTTTAGTCATGCGTTACACCACTACTTCACTTGATGGTAAGAGACGATGTGGTCCAAGATATTTTGCAGCGGTTTTCAGACACCCGGAGGAAAACTCTTAGTGTGCGCCAAACCAAAGCTGTACGAGTATCTCCCAGTTCAGCCATATTGAAATAGACCTACGGAGTTTGTTTGTATTGCAAGCACTGGACTTTGGTTTTAGTAAAGATCAATATACGGACGGACGGTGTATTCGAAGATGTGTCGTAAGCTTTATGTCTATTTGTAGGTTCTGTTAACTGCACATTGTTCTGTCTTTGAGATTTTTTTTTTTAATATATCGTGAAATCCCTACTAATATTATAAACGCCTAAACCAGTCAGCCGATTTTGATAAATTTGGTATATTTGAGGAATAACATAGGCTACTTTTTATCCGGGTATGGGAAATAGTTCCCCCGAAAAGCGGGCGAAGCCGCTGGCAGAAGCTAGTTTATAAATAAACAAAGAAATGTTTATTTATAAGGCACGTAAAATAAGTATAGTCCATGTCTTGCTATCACCTGAAGTGGTGTTTCGGGAATAAAAGTATAATTCAACATAATTATACGATCAGTAAAATTTCTTAAAATATTACCTTTTATCTAATCACCTCAAATTAAAAATTACCTCAAATCCCAACAAAAACTTAACATATTATTTAAATAGTGCCTGCGAAGTTTTAAGAAATAAAATCATTCCATAATTAATTAGACTAATAAACTATCCCAAGAAAGTCTTGCACAAAAAACCCAGATAAAACCAACCCATTCGAATAAGTTATTCACTTTATCTATTTTCCAATAGTTTGCTGAATTCACCGTAATTCTTAAAGCCAGATCAAAAACCACGTTTTAATTACTGATGTTAATCTGCTTTTAGGCGATGGATACAGAAGTTGGGTTCCGTACACTGTTTCGTGACGTCAAAGGGTTTCGCATCAAAGAGCTTTTTGAAGTTTCAAGAGACGAACGTTTTTACGTTTTTCGTTCGTTGTCTAAAGGCAATTAATGTGTCAGAGAGCTAAAGGATCCTTTCGCTATGGGTTTAAGGGATTACTGCTAGCTTTCTAGTTTGATGGGGTGTATTTTCTTGAATGTACTTTGAAGGTGTATTTTGATTTGATGTGAAAAAACATGGGGAAATTTTCTTCTTTTTGCTGTGGCACATTTTTCGATTCAAATTATTTTACAACATTCTTTTTCAGTAACGTTATTTTTTTTTTATACTATACTGACCCACAGCTGGGTAGGCAGGCCTCTCCGTCATTAATTAATTAAGTCATGAGGTCAATTTTGAACAGTGCTGGTGTAAATGCAGCAAAAAATGTTTAAAACAGGAGATATACAAAAGTACCTACAGTTTGCATTTTAAATTAAATTGACCCTTTGATAAAAACTTTGCGTTAGGTCAGTATATGTCACGAAATTACGGCTTTACTTCTATTCAATCTCACCACGAACAAACATAATTTCAAGCGAGCTCGGTTACCATATTCTAGATTACAAAAACCAACACCAAAAACAAGTTAGCCCGCTTACAATATGTGTCCCAAGTTTCCCAATTTCACCCGGACACCCAGGGGTTAACGAACCATGCACAGTGGACAAAAACACAATGCACTTTGTCAAAACTGTATGATATATTGGCTAGTGCACAGATTCGTAGAAACTCAACCGTGGCATTCGTTTGGGAGAATTTTAAAACACAATTTTACGGTGAACGATTTTGTTTGAGTCTCCTGTACTACAATGGGTGTATGAGGACTATTTTGTGGAGCAGATTGGACTCGTCCTTGGTAGATGTTGTGGTTTGTGGAGTATTAAAAACTTTATATAATACTAGTTTCCGCTAGCGGTTTCATCCGCGTCCCGTGTGAACTACTCCGCGCACCCGGATAAAAAGTAGGTAGCTTTTATGTTATTTTTATATATAAGCTATATTTGTGCTAAGTTTCATCAAAATCCGTTAAGTAGTTTTTGCGTGAGAGAGTAATAAACATACATACATCCATCCTCACTAATTTTCGCATTGATAATATGAGTAAGATAGCGGACTACCGTGCCGGATTGGCACATGTTTAATTTGTAATATCTATTGCACCTGTTAAAATCCTTCTCATGAATCAAGCTGTTCTGTCGGTTATTTGTATTATGGTATTAGTATTTCCATTTAAATTATCAAAAAAAATGTGTGCCATGGAAAAGTTTTATACCAAAATATAAAAGAAATACATTTCACAATGTGTGCTTTTATATATTTTTCGGAAAACAAAAACGATTGATAAATAATAATTAATCTTTAAAATTTAATTCCTGGAAGCGTACATACAAATAAGCGTAAAACGTATGACGTTGTTGAATTTTAAATTTTGTACGAAAGATTTTAAATTTTAATTTTTGGGAACCAGATTTTTTCTTTTGCTCATACCGACTTTTGTTGAAAAAGACTTTCATGATGCCTTAAAAAGTCTTCATTAATAAATGTTTTATTATGAATAAAGGAAATATCGTGTACATTTTGGTAGGTAATAACAAATGCAAAAGTTTGTAAGGATGTAATTGTGTTCATGCTAAAACTACTGAATAAGTTTTGATAAACTTTTGCAGTAAAATAGCTTATTTAGAAAAGGTGAGGAGGAGAAGGAAAAAAAATCTCTGGACTTGGGTGAAACCGCAGATTGAAGCTAATATTTGTATAAAACTAGCTTAGTATAAAAACCAAGGCAGCTGAACTCTTGTAATATTTGTCATTTATATCTCAAGCTAAAATGACGTTTCAACCTTCACAATCAATCACCGAAAAAAAAATACTGACAACATGTTAACACAAGCTCGAATGCGATCTTTTTGGCAAGCCCAAATCACGGCCGCGTCCAGGGAACCGCCATTTTAAGATTTACGACCGACACAGCGGCATCCATTTTGTTAAAACCTACTCACGTGCAACATGCAAAAGCACTCGAGGTGAAAACTCTTCAATGTACCGAAACTACTCTACGCGACGCAACGAGCCCCGCTTGGGGCCACAGTAATTAAACAATTTTCATTATACCACACGTTGGCCACCCCTGTACAGCGAGTGTTATAGAAATTCCGCGAAATATATTTTAATGGAACCCCGGATAATCCCTCGATTAATTAACCTCATTTGTTTTAAAATACGGAACGACAGAACGGCTGAACGTTTTATAATGACGTTTTTATTTGAATTGTGGTTCATCTCGAGGGTTCGATTCGGACAGCGTGAGAGAATAAAGAGAATTCATATATTTTGATATAATCGAATTTTAATAGGTAGAAATGCGAAAATGCTGACAGATTATTATGGATAACTACGAATAAAATGATATTGCATTTGTTTTTAATCAGTTTCATCCTCTGTTCCTGCCTATTAATGTGACACCTAAGTGAAAAAACTACCTAATACGAAATTTTCTTTTTATCTTACAGAACAAAATAATACCCGCATTTCAAAGATTCTTCACACAATCCATACCAATTGAGCCCTCCAACAGGGTGGAGTTCTTTGAAATCCCAAGAGAGTACCCCAGTATCAACACTTGGAGTGCCATTTCACCGTTTGTACCTAATGTTGATCTTCTCTGGGTTTGAGAGAGAACGGCTCATTGCCTAATGTGCTAATATGGAGATAGATTGTAGGTTAAGCTGCGTTTGATAAGGTTGGTTTTTGGATGGATGAAAAAATAACAAAAATAGGGGTGTCATACGTTTGACCGCTATGTATGTTCGTGTCTGTCTATGCACCCTAGCTGTAATACGGATGAACTAATTATGATGCAGTTTCTTTAGAATTTAACTATTCAAAGACACTCAGCACTTCCACCAATTAGCAAGATAATAACTAGCTCGGACAGAAAAAAACCGTCAAAACCTTTCAATTTTGCAGAACATAACCTTCAAATTTTATTTTTTACAAAAACATAAAATCTAAAACAAAACTTAAACTAGTATTTTCCAAAAAAAAACTAGGTACCTTCACCAAAAAAGTTCAATCACCAATCATTCATTCAGTGTCAATATCAATCATTCGTCAATATGGGTACATTGACACATGTGCGCATATCAATTTCGGACTAGCCGGGACACGGCAATATGTCCCGGGAATTGGCTTAGATTTTTATTGGGAAACCATTTAAAAATCCCACACTATTAGACTGAGGTTTATAAAAATGTTACCTAAGGTTGGTTTTGACGGAACAGATGTTACTAGAATATTTTTGATACAGTTTAGAAGTACTTAAGAACCATTTATATAACCATTTTACTAGCAACCTACCCCGGCTTCACACGGGTGGGATGCTGATACAAAAATACCCTACAGAAAAACTGATGACATTTACGACAACACATTAAAAATCTCAAAAAAGTAACACTATTTTTCCACTATCTAATGCACTTAGGCCGGGTTGTTCGATTTAACTTTAACTATAACCTAATCTTAAGCGGCCGTCAAATCGCCGCCCATTGGTTACACAGCTGTCACGTCAAAAAAATGACCAATGGGCAGCCATTTGACGGCCGGTTATGGTTAGGTTATAGTTAAAGTTAAATCGAACAACCCGGCCTACTTATAATGGTCTTGGAACTACACGTTAATGCGCTACAAATTTAGACAAAGAATGTAAGAATCCTAAAACGAACTAGAATCATAAATAAATAATTTTTCAGAATGCAAAATGATAGATACATTCATAAAGTACAGAAATAAATTTCGTCACAATCAAATTCTCTTCAAGAAACTCTTTTTTCTGTATAAGTTTTAAAGTCAGTAAAACTTTCAATTGTAAATATTACAAGGGTGTTGCGACATATGTAGATGGTATTTTTATATAACTTCACTACGACATGCCTATATGTTTTCTTTTAATTATGTGTGACGTATGATTTTTTTATTTACTTGTTTTTTTTTCTGTAGAAATAATACTCGTATTAATAACACTTTCTTCGTCTTTTATAACTCGATATTCAGTATCTATAACTACCCTGATTACATTACGCGATACATTTCAAAACATAATTTTTAAATAACACAGAAACAAAAACCCAAATTCAAACAAACCTATCTGCTATACAATATGCATATCGATGAATTATCAAAGATTTTTATAACCATTACATCGGATCCGATTAAAACCAAAGCCAGTTAAATTTTACAACTCGCTAGTTGCCCGGGGCGTAGGATTTCACTTTGCTTCAACAGTATAATTACGCTGTGTCTCCGGGCGAGCAAGTAATAATTAATGGTGAGAATAAATCTTATAACTTTTGTCGAGTTTTGTTACTTCCCGTATTTATTATTTTAATACGGCCAGAAGTTTTTTTTTATCTCCGCCAAACGTCCACGGATTTTCGCCTAAGTCGACGGCGAAGTTGGTAAAAAGTTTTCGAGTATTTATGTACTAAATGTGTTTATAAATATGTATGGTGTTGCAATTCGGGGTTGAGAATTTAGAGGCGAGATTTGGGTTACGGCGCAATTATTTTTTTAATACGATTTGTATTTCTATTTTGGTAGGTTATCTAAACTTAAACATCCGCAGAGGATGTAACGCCTTAGGTTTTGTCAAAATATTATGTAAGTTATAAAGTCTACGATAAGTAACTTTATTCTAAAATATTATTCGTATTTTCTGTATATAATTTCTACACGACATTTTTTGAACATCCGTTCTTCTAAACTATTTTTTAAGAAGGCTATGACCCGCGTGAATATATATACCTACCCTTAATCTTGTAGGTACCAAACAGTCCGTTAAACGTCCAAAAAAATGAAAACTTTATAGTATAAAACGGGGGTTGGTGAAACTTAAAGTCGAGATCAAGTAGTAAAGTCTGTCTTAGAGGTACTTAAGGCAGCACCTCAACGGAATCGGTAATGGGGTCGTGACTGAACTCACGATATTCTCAATAACAACGAAAGCATCGCTTTTACGTACAACTTGGATATATTTTTTTACTTAGGTATTAGGTATTTTGAGAAGTCTCGTAGATGTGGCCAGGGGAATAAACGCAAATTTTGTTGAGTTTGTCTGTCTGTCTAAATTCTTAGTGAACTATTTTGAGTTTAAATAGTTTACTAAGAATTTAGATACGAGTATTACCTACAGGTTTAACTTATTTTTCGACGACAAACTTCGTTCTTATCAAAATAATTTACTAAAGGTAATCAACTTTTAAATGTAACAGACATTTTTAAATATAAACCCGATAAATAGTTGATGATAAACGTTTTAAGCAAGCTAAATAAATCCTACTAATATTACACACGTGAAAGAATGTAAGAATGTATGGATGTCTGTTACTCTTTTATGTAAACACTACTGAATGGGTTTTTACGAAAATGGGTAGTAATATAACTTAAACATCACAATAATACGTAGGTTATTTTTATACGCGTATCAGAAGTCTGTAGCTACCTCAAATATTAAACGTGAAATTCATATCGTACATTACCTTTGAATTGAGACGGTATTCGCCAAGTATAAACCTACGAACAAGCTACAAACGCTTATAATTATTTTTCCCAAACAAAAAGACCATCAAAGGCCGTGCAAGCCTTTCAGTATACATAATTCTCGTTCTTCCATTGCAAATGAAAGTATTCCAGGAAAGGCACAAAAGTCTCTCAGTTCCTATTAGTAAATACCCAGTAGTTGAAAGCCGGATTAAGGCCTGACCTTATTTAATAACTCGGCCAGTCAATAAGCCAGTGAAATGAAATCGTAAATCCCTCCCGAAGGGCATGATATATTGAAGGGAAAGGTATTTAATTTGAATCCCAGAATATGACTATTGTCCAACTATCTTTGGGTATTTGTCATTGTTTGGGTAGGTAGGTAAAAAGTTGCAAAATTGTTGCGCATATTTTTATAGTAAGTACCTACGCCATTTTATAAATTAAAAAAAAAATTGCATATATATTCACATTTTTTTTTGGATAAATTTTAAATTATAAACACACTAAAGAAACTCTAAAACTAAAATACTAAAGAAACCACAAACCTAAATACTTATTATACCTATGCATATTGTTTGCATCATATTTAGTTTTTAACAGAATATAAACATTTCAACCGTTAAAAAAATCTACGTATGAATACGTTCTCTAAAGGAGTCTCTCAATATTACTAATGAGATCATAAAAAAAAACAATTTTCTTTCAATAACCTACTTGTTGCTAATAATATTGTAGCATATCAAGAAATAATATCAGAATGGCGATGATAAAAGGAAACTGTCGTAGAAATAGAATTTCCTGAAAGATATTATGTAAGGTTTAGGCAGAAGATAGAACAGTTTATTATTAATACTATTTTAATATATTACCTTGCTTTGTTTTTTTTTTATGTACACAATTAATTGGATTTGTTACTGAACATATTTTTCCCTGGCTATCTTTCTATACAAGGCCAATAAAAAATTAGGACTTGATAAAGAAAAATGATTTTTGAATTTTTGATAATTAATGTTGATTTTCTTAATTTTTTTTGAGATTCAAAGCCTTCATTTAATTAAAAAAAAATAGTTTAAGAATATTCAATTATTTAATATTTTTATGGTACTGAAAAAAACAATTGCGATCTCAAAATGTTCTTTATGTAACTCAGATATTCTGCAAAGCAAAAAGCCTGCTAGCTTTATAACTCCAAAGCTTATAACTGATACGTGAAAAGCCTTAACGTAATTATTACCGTACAAGTCGACAAACACATTACTTACAGCAAGATTGAAGGTAAAACATTTCCCTGAATGCGTTATAAAACATAAAGCCGATCCACATACAAAACGTAAGTCAATAAGGTTCCGTACGTTTCGTAAAATTGGCTTGAATATCCACAGAAAATTCACATTCAAAATTATATATAGAAAGAGCCAGTCATTGGGAGGCAATATGAACCCGCTAGAGCACTCAGTCAGATTGGAGGCATTCTCAGGCTTTCGTGTAGCGATCGGAAGCTTTCAAGATTTCCGACATTTTTCGCTCGAATAATATCGTCTGCAGATATCTAGGCTGCCGTCTACTTTTATTCTAATGTTGGTGTTTGAAAACAATAAAATTCCAAGTGTTTTATCGGTAATTGACGTTTTATTGGGTGACGTTGGTCGGTAATGGAGCCGTTTTGTCAGTCGTTTGTGAGTTAAGAAATAAGGTAAACGCTGGTAATTTCGACAGTGTCCCAATAGTCGTCAGTTTTTGAAAAAATGGCAATTAATTAATTATAGCCATGTCTTACTGAAAGTTTTTGATTACAATGTATTTTTGGTTATATATGCTATAATAACAATGATAAACCTCAGTCGAAATTGTAATAGCTTCTAAATAATGAGTGATCAAAGTTGGGCACTGAGGAATTTTGTATATTTTTGTTAATTCAGGTACTGAATCGGACGCCCGACTCACTACATTAGATGTCTTGTGTTGTCGGTGTAGTAGGCTCTTTTGTTAGTTTGATTATTTATTGAAGTAGTTTAATTATCGATCTATCGATTTAACCTATAAAATTGAGTTATTTTCTTCATTGTGATTATTTTATCCCGTGTGACATGTACTGGTACTTGTAGAACCCTGCTTGACCCAGTACTCGTCATTTTTTGTATATTTTTAACGATAACTGGGACACGCTAATAAAAGTGAATGTAAAGTCGACATTGGTTGTTATTAATGGAATTTAAAATGTATTTGTTATTTAAATTACCTAACTTTTTTAAGAATAATTTAAAAAAAGGTTATATAAATGCAGTACTGATAACATAAATCTTTGTATGTTAGTGGGTAGCCTATAGAAAACTAAACAAGCCAATGTTCGCTACTGCGGTTACAATATGGCGGAAAAAATGGCCTGTCAAGAAAAATGCTACAAAAGTGGGTAACGGGACATGAGCTGTTTAAGGGCGATGATACCTTGGCAGAATTGAACCACACATCATGCGCTTCCTGTGGGCCCAGCATCGCCTACCCACTCCCCACTAACATTCACGCTCCAAACTGAGTTTTCTCTATTTTTCACTACTCTCGTTTTCTTTTATTTATAAACTTAGAAGCATTACTTTCAAATAATTTCCTCATGTAGCTTCCTAGCTCTACTTGCATTGTTTGATTTTCTGGGAGTCAACTTATAGTGTAAGCCAAAAATTGTAAGCCTACGCTTCTGTTTTGAAAATATTGTCTACGGAGTTTCTTGAAGATTATTTTCGATAAAACCGAGTGAGGCATGGTTGTTTGGAATATAGTACCGACGGGTATTCCCCATCATTCTCATAATGCATGTCTCTACAAGACCACGGGGAACCCGTGACTAAGTAAAAGCCCTGTGAATCGATCAATTATAAGGTGAAGCAACGTCGGTGGATGGGTAACCATCTTGTCATGACGAGTTCCTCCGTGTTAAATTGGTGGGTGGTGGTGGGTATGGGCTTTCATTTGAATATCTCTAGCAGTTGTTACGGGTAGTTAGCAGCCAGAAAGTCTGACAACCAGCCTTACCAAAGGGTTTCAAGTGGTAAGGGGGTTTTCCGGGATAACTGGATTGAGGACATTAGGATCTAAAACACTGATACCCAGGCACATCCTATGAGACTGAAAACCGACCGCAAGATACATAATTGTGAAAAGACTAGGCAGATAATATCTCTACGAGACCATAATGACAAGACAAAGGAGTTCTGTAATTTTGGGAGGCAAAAGTAAAGCCGAAGACCCTGAGGAGGCCACTTCAATGATAATAATGACATAGTTACTATTTAGCTGGCGATGATACGCTTCATCGTACGTGTAGGGATCATCTGACTATCCAAAGACTATCCCTGATTTATGTTAGACTATTTCTATATATGGTGGAAAGTTACTCGGGCTATTGTGATAGGATGACAGTGGACCAGAAATGGAGAAACTTTGAAGTTGTAGCTGCATGCTGATGATCNTACCAAAGGGTATCAAGTGGTAAGGGGGTTTTCCGGGATAACTGGATTGAGGACATTAGGATCTAAAACACTGATACCCAGGCACATCCGATGAGACTGAAAACCGACCGCAAGATACATAATTGTGAAAAGACTAGGCAGATAATATCTCTACGAGACCATAATGACAAGACAAAGGAGTTCTGTAATTTTGGGAGGCAAAAGTAAAGCCGAAGACCCTGAGGAGACCACTTCAATGATAATAATGACATAGTTACTATTTAGCTGGCGATGACAAGCTTCATCGTACGTCTAGGGATCATCTGACTATCCAAAGACTATCCCTGATTTATGTTAGACTATTTCTATATATGGTGGAAAGTTACTCGGGCTATTGTGATAGGATGACAGTGGACCAGAAATGGAGAAACTTTGAAGTTGTAGCTGCATGCTGATGATCATGATTTCGAAATATGTATAAATTGCTAGTAAAGTTACTAAAGCTCACTTATCGAGCCAAGGTAATGGAGATGAAGGAAGAATACCACGGCGGTCAGCTCCACGAAAAACCGCGCACCACTAAGTTCGCTACTCTTCAACATTTGCCTCAGAATATTAACATGTAATGATAAAAACAGCATTCGACTGGCGATCATCCCTGTATCTACTTAAGCACGATACCCGGTNAATGATAATAATGACATAGTTACTATTTAGCTGGCGATGACAAGCTTCATCGTACGTCTAGGGATCATCTGACTATCCAAAGACTATCCCGGATTTATGTTAGACTATTTCTATATATGGTGGAAAGTTACTCGGGCTATTGTGATAGGATGACAGTGGACCAGAAATGGAGAAACTATGAAGTTGTAGCTATGCAGCTACAACTTCATAGTTTCTCCATTTCTGGTGCATGTGCATAGCATGCGCTGATGATCATGATTTCGAAATATGTATAAATTGCTGGTAAAGTTACTACAGCTCACTTATCGAGCCAAAGTTATGGAGATGAAGGAAGAATACCATGGCGGTCAGCTCCTTGAAAAACCGCGCACCACTAAGTTCGCTACTCTTCAACATTTGCCTCAGAATATTAACATGTAATGATAAAAACAGCATTCGACTGGCGATCATCCCTGTATCTAATTAAGCACAATACCCGGTTTTTGGATCCCGGATTAGTAATGCAATAAATAAATATAGAAATGGAGGAGAGAG
>NWSH02000050.1:1538458-1566792 GCA_002382865.2 Heliothis virescens | reverse complement strand
GTCGCACCATGTAGTTTAAACTATCAGGTGTGTCAATAGTTGTATTAGTACAATTACTAATATAATTAAAAGAAGAAATTACCGAAGTAGAACCCGGGTCAATTTGTATATTATTTGCTATCAATATAGCAATTTGTCGTTTATNCAATTACTAATATCATTAAAAGAAGAAATTACCGAAGTAGAACCCGGGTCAATTTGTATATTATTTGCTATCAATATAGCAATTTGTCGTTTACAATAAAAATTTAGATACATTGTATCATTTGTCATTACAAAATTATTTATGAATTTATTTGTATCAAAATACATTATTTTGTTACTATACTGGCTAGTTGTGTTGTACATTAACAAGTTTAAATTATAAATGTACTGATTTTGATCTTTATTAAAATTGTTTGAGTATGGTAATGCACAGATAATAAACTTACAATTAGTTTCATTATTTAATTTTATCATTGATTCGACACAGTCGATTATATCATGTTTTTTGACTGCTAAACTATCTCCAAATAGCAGAATGGCAGTTGATGTGGTATTAAAGTTTGTCATTTTAATTTTTTCTGTTATCTCATTGTAGCTGGCACCGGGTGAACAATTGTTTATTATTTTACTTTTACAAAATTGTGAGATCAATTTACCAAAACCTAGGCCAAACCTATCAGAAAATACTTGTGATATATTGTTTTGATTTCCTGAAATATTATTAAGTGGAATGCTTGATGGTGGAATATTGCTCTGAACAGTGACACTAGGTGGTAATATATCACTGCTCAGTGCTGACTGCATAGTACTAGACAATGTTAACTGTGGGTCAGCTCGTACTGTTGGATGGGAACAAGTACAGTTCTTATATTTACTTTTAAGAGAATCAAGCCGGTCCATATTTTCACTACCTAACTGTAGCAGCTCATCGGTAGCCAGAATATGTGCCTTAATTTGATATTGCGCTGCCTCATATTTGTGTGCAATTTTTGTTAACTCGCCTTGCAGATCAAGCATCTCCTGTTGCAGAACCTGTGTATCTTGGTCATACATTAACCTGCTTTGCAAAAGTTGATTGGAACATAAATTTAACTGTTTTTTTAAATCAACTTTAGTTTTAATTAAATTATTTAATTTATAATTAAGTTTTTGTTTTTTACACGCTTTTTTGATTTTTTGTATCAGTTTGTTAATTCTGATGTATTTTTTAATTTTTTTGTGGCTCAAATTATTAATTCTAAGTGTATTTGATGTAACAAGCTCATTAAAAAGGCCATGAGTGTCATCACTTTCTTGTTGTTGTTGTGTTTGCTTGTAGCATATGATTGACTTGTGAGCATCAATTAAGCTTGTCTCCAATTCAGTAATGCGACTCAAAGCCCTCTCATGAGCATCACTACACTCACTGAAAGAACCTACAAATTCCTGTAACCTATCCCGCTGATCCAAAACATCCATATATTGGATGTGTAATTCCGCAAGTTGAGACTTTAATTCAGAATTTTTATTAATTATCTTCTGTATCTCTTCCTCGCTTTCATCTCGTTCCCTTAACAGTTGTTCGCAGAGCTCCTTAGATGTTTTGAGCTCTTGCAGGGTCAACTTCAGTTTAACCTCCATGTCCTTGGCAGTGGCCCTTCGTGTCATAATGGACATGGTGTCAGGTATTTACTGAAATTGTGAAGTAAACAAGATGAGAATGACAGAAAAGAATAGAAGGTTTAGGTGTAATAGGTAATGAATTAATTCAAAAACAAATTATGAAGTTGTAAGAATACAAAGCAAAAGAAAAGATTAAGATTAATCTAAGTAATTCAGTGATTTGTACTGAAATTGAAATGTAAACACTTGACAACAAAGTATTGATTTAATGTGTAATTTTATACAAGTTACAGTTAAAGGAACAAGAGATTTATCTGATAGCTATATTGATTTAATTATTTAAGTTATCAGAAGAAAGCTGTTTTTGGTTTTAGTTTTTTTATATTGCAAAGGTGGGGTAGGTTATTAAACTGTCTTTTTACATAAATTTCTAAAGTTGACCTCGATTTCTCAGGGTTTCCAGTTCATCATTAGATCCTGTACATCAAAACTAAGATCTTCCTTCTTTTGAAAAGTCGGTTAGCAAATCAAACTAGCGTTGTGACTTATACAATCCTCTGAAATCGTTTGATTCTTATATATTTTTAAACGATCCTGTACATTCTTCTCCATGGAATTTTAATGCAATATTTATATACAATGAAAGGTCTTATTATTCCCTTTAAATTAAAACCATTTTCATTCATGTCCGCCACTTTTCGCAAAGCGGGTCCAATTCGCCCAATGACCTTTGACAGATTGGTATGCGTTGACCTGATGTTGTCTGTATCTCGAAAATGGCCATCGGATCTCAAAGTATGGATAAAGCAATTCTGTAAAGACTGGCTCGTTAAGATGGTTGGAGTTTTTTTTTGGAATATTTCTTGCATTTGTTCCTAAAGTATTTTAGTCACGGTGGTCTAGTGTTTAAAGCAGCAACCTCTATAGTATGTGAATACATATGGAATGTAATAAATGATTAAGTATGAGTATGTGTGCAGATTCGATACCAGGCTAGAAAAGCACCAAATAAATTACTTTTCTAAACTTATGTACCTGCTTTTTAAATATATTTTGAACACCAATATGTCATTGGTTATGACATATGTGATTATATGGCTTTTTTTTATTTATTTTTTTTATCGATGGGTAATCATCAGTATGACCCCTCCCGCTGGGGGTGACAGCGTGAGGGAATGTCAGACTTTTACTGACTAAAACCCACCGTGTTCCTTCGGGAACCCTTTGTGTGCCAGGGCCGCGGTAACTCTTTCGAACATACCTTGTCCCCCAACAGGCTCTGGCCCTAGTTGGCCCCGCAGGGGAATGCTGACACTCTCTGAGGAGCGCGTGGAACAACGCGCGCCGCCGACACGGGCCTGTCGTCTCTTAGGAGACGGAAGGACGATGAGCCACCCGAAACTCACCGCCCACGCCTACGGTGGCCGGGAGTCGTCTGTCAGTGTCTACCAGGTGATCATACGGCTGGAAGATAAATGTTATAATCGGTCCAGTAGTTCAGTAAAAAAAAGTGACAAAAAAAAATCCTTTAAAATATTAGTAGATTTGCAGTATTAATTCAGTTTCGCAGATTATTTTAAGCATAAAATCGTTGCCACTCTCACATATTGCTGACTGAAACGAGCTGAAAAAGCGCGGTAATATTTAATTGGTGCCAATTTGCAAACTAATTGAAAAATTGAATATCTGTTGCGGCTTTATGTACTGTGTTTTGTTTTAAAGCGAATATTGTATAATTTTAATACAGTTTTTGTTTATTAATGTCACAGATTTTTTTATTACAAACTATTGCTACAATAGATTTATAGATAGTGTTTTTTTTGTTTCATTATAAAGTTTTAAACAAAAAAAAATATTTGCATAATTTTAAGGACTACTTTATACGAGTAAGTAGGTACTAAATAAAAACAACGCTAGAATTATTATATTTTTGGGTAATTTTGCGTATTGAAAATTCGCGATATCAGTTCAATTATTATTTTACTGAGAAACTTAATACGCATTCAAAATTAATCTCGTATACAATTTGGATTACATCTATATTTGATCCTGGAATTTATATTAAATATTCATGTAATATTCATTATGAATGCTAGTAGGTACAAATTTTGATTTTCTTTGAAATATATCAAATCAAATATAAATAAATAATTTAGAATGATAGTACTACCTGCTACATGATAAAGGTATGTACATTGTTTTATTTCTATAAAAAAATCTAGCGACAAGTTATACTGCATAAATAATATAAAATTTTGACCCATCCTATCATTATAATAATATGCCGAAACAGCTTTTACTAACTTAACGTACACGTATAATTTGACACGAATCTCCGTTGATAACTCCTTAAGATTCCTCCTCTGACGCCATATAATAATATTCAGCTGACAAGGAACAATTCACACGTTATATCACGGTGGGTAATACAAAATTTACTGAACACATCTCGACACGCGAGCGAAGACGTTATAATAAATATTTCATACTTTATTGCTACGCTTATTTGACGACGGGGAGGCCTAATGACCAATTTAACGCTTATGAAGTGCAAATTCTCTGTCATACTGTGAAACGAGACATTATAATACCCAATTTCAGCTTCAGAAAGAATATAAATGGGTAACGCACCTGTGAGACGCTTTTCGTTTTCATTTTTTTGTACCCGATATTTTTTAATTTTATCTCCCCCAATAGCTGTACTGAAGTTCGTGTGGTGGGGCTTATTAAATTTAATAAAAAGTTGACAATGACTTTGGTTTTCAATTTTATTTTTTTGAATTGACTTTATTTTTTTGGAATCTGTTGGCGAGAGAATTTCGACCGAATTGCGAGGGTTTTTTCTACAAATTACCATGGATATAAGTAGGTATACCTATCTACAGTGGTGGAATATATTTTTTATTATATATATATTGCAATATTTATATTTTTTTGGGTTTTGACTGGTTATATCAATGAGTAGGTATTTTTATTTTATTATTGTGTTATCCAGCCAATATTAAAAAGATGTGTCTGTTTTTGCTATTCACATGGTATCTGTAATCGACTGTTTTTCCCAAAAATATACGGAACTAAAGTGTCATCTGTGGGTTACACAAAGATTATGACAAGATGACCCCCAAATATGTCAACCTCTGAGGTCACACTAGTTTGTACTATCACAAGCGAGAGCAATTATTCTTTTGATCGTTATCGTAAGCCCAGAGTAAGGACCCTTTGTTAGTTTAGGCTTCGTTATTTCAGATTTGTGATTTTTGCTTCAAATCTCATTGTTTGCAAAAGGTTGGGTTCTTTTCGGCTAGGTAATAGATACGTTATTTCACTTTTGTTGTTCTAAATTATCAGAAATTCGTGAAAACTTCGTTAAAATTAAACGTCTGCTTTTTATTCATGTTTGAACTTGAATTGGGTTTTTTGTTTTGGGAGTTCAATGACTTTTGGAGTTTGTGAGTCGATTGAAAATTCTTTCAGTCGTGAATCGATGTTTTATGTTTTTTTTTGGGTTATTAACTTATAGAACTGTAACAAATCTCAAAGGTCTATATATAGGTCTATACCTTAAAGGTTCTTTAATCATGTACACATTACCTCCAACAAAAAAAAAATATTTTTTTTCCTAATTATTCTCACTGGTGCTCCCGTTTATAAATTCAAGAGAAATAAACTGGTAACGTAAGGTCATTTCCTCAGGGTCGGACACAAGTCCTGCCGACGGAAATGAGATCCCTCCACCCTTTTATCAGGGCTAATCGCGATGAACATGCTCGTGTACTTCGAATAAGATTTCTTATGGACGCTAAATATTTTTGGTTAAATGTAGAGATTGTATTTAATGAACCATGAAAGGTAGGCAGTAGAAGTTTGAAAATTAATAGATAGATATAAAAACTATAGTAAAATATGTATTTTAGGGGAATCCTTCTCCCTAATATTAGATTTTACGGTCCTTCAGGTTTCCTCGAGATATTTTCTTTTACCTTTAATCAGTCATTGGTCTAGTATATTCAAAAAAATATTATGACTATAATTTAGAAAAGTTATATTAATACTTGACCTGAAATCAAACCACACACTTATACATATTATTGAGAGGCAGGTGCTTTCACCACAAGGCTACGACTGGAATATCTAAATTCATTCTTTTCAATTCCTAAATAACCTACCTCCATTGAAACCCTAAGAAAAAGCCCTAAAACAAATTGAAAATCCAGCACAAACTATACCATTTCATGTACCCCAAAACTTCCACAAACCGTCCAATTTCTAAATATGATTACCGTTTCCCGATACCCCTGTGTTGTAATACCGTACTATTTTTAGGCATTAAAGCGAGCGGGGATCGTAAAACGCGGTGTTTGGCCAGTAAGCCGATTACCGCGTGTAATCTGGCTTAGGAGTGACACATGACCCCTCTGCCTTCAATTAGCTTTTCTGTGTCACTACTACCTTGGCTATGTTGTATTAGTGTGAGGAAGTTTTATGTTTACTTTATTAATGTGTGTTTATAAACTAGTGTAGCCCCGGCTTCACACGGGTGCAATGCTGATGTATTTATTATTGTACCAGGACAACATTTTACATAAGCATACTAATAATCGAGTGTCATGTACCAGGACAGTATAAAATGTTTGTAGTACATCCCTCGAGACGTGAGTAAAACCGCGAGGAACTGCTATGCTAGTAAACTAAATATATAAAAACCTTCCCCTTGAATCACTCTATCTATTAAAAAAAACCGCATCAAAATTCGTTGCGTTGTTTTAAAGATTTAAGCATACATAGGTACATACAGACGCGGGAAGCGACTTTGTTTTATACTATGTAGTGATAGTGATAGTGATAAAGGACGATGGACACTTTTGTATGAGCACTACCTACCTCTTTGATAGTTTTGGCTGCACAAAGTGGCAACATCTCACAAATAAAGACTTTCTTAAAGCACAACATAATTAAATAGGTTAAACTTAAATTATCAATAACTTAAAAACTATGCCATTTAAACTACTACTTCTATTGTACGAAATGTTTAGCAAGAGCTATAGATGTATTATTCAAAATTAATGCATATCCTCAGGAACACAGTGTATATGGAAACTCTTGATGAGCCCCTTAATTTATTGTATGGCAGCCAAGTTCGAATCCGCCAACATGATGTTTTCATTAAAAAATATAATATGTTTGTTACAACGTGCAACAGTGATGAAACGTGTGTCATATGAAAGCTCTTGATGAGCACTTTATTTCATTGTAAAGGTTTGATCAGTATTGAAAATTGGGTACAAATTGACGCATGGTCCTTTATCTCTTACTATGATTTTGCTCGTGACTTCGTCTGCGTCCGAACTGTATTACTCCAGCATTTGAAACTTTTTATTACGATCGTTTCAGCCGTTTTACATACTTATAATACACCCACACGTTTTACTATATGAACGCAAAATGCGAGTGTGACAAATTTACTCTCATGTACGTAGGTAGGTAAATCAAAAGAGATTGCGTGGGTATTGTCAATTTAATAATACAAATAACATATCTGAAAACTATCTATTTCTATTGGTTTTATTTAGATGCTCGTGGGTAGTCAAACTACCAGCGGTTTCGAATCACCCCCGCAGTTAACCCTTCAAGTGCTCTGGAGTTTTTCAATATGACTGTACCTATTAGAAATATTTCTGTGGTTAATAGAAATTCCTGGTAGGCACCGAATGGTTTTTGGTAACTTTAAGATATTGGTATCCATTGATCTACACAATTTTCAGAATTGACATTTGTATTTGTGGATCAATATTTGAACCTTTTGAAATGATCGAATACTGAGTATTCTGAGCCTTTATTTAGTTCAAAAGTTCATTTATTTTTGCAGATACATATTAAAATTTAACATTTAAATAGACAATGGCGTCCAGACTGAATATTACCGGCCGCTGTGACTATTCTCTCTAAGAAGTTCAGTCAGGTGCACTTTCCATTCCCTTACATTCATAATTCGATGGGACGGCAATCCGACACGACCGGAGAGAGATCAGGCGCAGGACTGACATTAACGTGCTCTCCGATGCACGGGTATATCACCGTCAATTTCCCGACTCCAGGCTTCCTCAAAGTTTCTCAAAATCCGCTAAGCGATTTTGGCCCAACCTGGGAATTGAACCCAAGCCTGCTCCAAAGTCGCGCTTGTCAACGTGATACGCCAGGTTGATCTACGGCCGTTCCCAATAACCTATCTATCTCCGGATTTGCTTACTAAAGATAGAATTTTGACATTAGCCCCATACAAGGAACGACAAATTCCTATCTCTAGTAATCAAATCCAGAAATAGACAGAATATTGAATTCCGCAGCCAGTGGTCTATGTAAGTATGGTATCTTCATGTTCAACTTTTCAAAACTTGGCTTCATCGCTCGGCTTAAAACTTCTCATCTATGAGAAAGATATTGCATACGAGCTGTTAATTAACTATATGTTTGAGTTTGCTTGTCAGTTCTTGAGTATGGCCATTAATCTTGAATAATACCTACTTACAGAGGATCTACTGTACCTATCTAATCAGACAGTGGTTTTTCAGGGTGGTGTTAGGCTATCTAATTTGTCGGATTATGATATTCTCCTAAATTCCAAAGTAACTCTATCTGTTTGTCGCGCTCTCACGTCAGAAATACTGAACAGATTTGAACATTTTGATACACAGATTTTAACACTAGAATCTAACACTTTAGAATCTAAAAGAGGTCTTAGGCTATTTTTTATTCGTGTGTAAGCATTAGTTACCTCGGGATATGGGAAACCGCATGATGTAACTTTGATGTAACCTATATTAAATAATAAAAAAACAGCATACCCATCTAATATTACACCAAAACATCAATTCACAGTCGTAAACATTGTAACCCTAAAAAGCTGGCAGGGATCACATGGAACGTGCCAAATGTTCTATACGCAACAATCGGATTGTTTGCTTGTAATCCAAATCCGCAGGTGTATCGCACATTTGAATAAAACAACGTTTTTCTAGCCCCCATTTTAGGGTTAGCGAAACGTAAAAACTGAGTCGGAATCCATCAATGTTTGTTTGAGGCGTTTGAATTTTTGTTTCGTGTTTCTGTTGGTATTTTTTGGGATAGCGGGAGTTTTTTGTTAATTCTAGTTTGCCTAGCCTTTACCCAACTTATATTGGGGTCGGCTTCCAGTCTAATCGGATGCAGCTGAGAATCAGTATTTTTTATGGAGCGACGATGAGTTTCTGGTTATGTGTTATTTATATTTTTTTAATCTTAAATATTAGGGGGGGGGGGGGCAACAGGTCTCTAACATTGACCTTGCTACCAGTTGGTATGTGCAGTGCCTGAAATGGAATTGGCAATACAAACATTCATATAAGATACGCTTCTTCTTCTTATGATGCCATATACTATTGGAGGTCTTCAAGGTAATTTTGACTCTGGACACAGGAGCGCGGATCTGGTGCTTAGGACGTTCTAAGATTTTTGAGCCACAAGGAGCCTTGAATCTTGAAACTTGCCCTCTTGAATCTTGCCCTGCATTATTAGCTATAGCAGATGACATCAGGTCACCCTACCAGAAATTGTCAAATTTTACCAATGAAACATTAACCTTCCACTACTATGATAAAGTTCAAAATTTATTGAAGAATTTTGACAGGTTGTGGTAACTTGATGTGCTATTGTTTTCTCTTCTTACCAATCGGGTAGATACAGACAAATTATAAACCTTTACAAACGTAAACATTTTACGAATTCCATCAAATATTATTTCAACCAATAACGGTAAATCGTCCGATCGCGGTGGACAAATATTTCCTAGAATTATTCCAAAGGCAGGTCGTTGCTGCGTAAATTCCGAGTTTTGTAAAATGTTGCTTTGTATTATTTTTAGTAGGTAGGTACAGACAACAGCACATCAAGTTACCACAATCTGTCAAATTTCTGCGATAGATTTTCAACCTTATTGCAATAGTGGAAGGTAGATGTTCGATTGGTAAAATTTGACAGATTGATATACGTTGACCTGCCGTTGTCTGTACAAGCGTTTCTTTGCAATTCAATAAATTTCTGAGTTTGGTAAACTGTTTCTTAGATTTTCTTCTGAAATTATGTAAATAATCTTGCCCTGTAACTAAGGTAAAACCCTTTTTAAGAATTTCACATTTCTTGACGGATTTGGTACCGCGTACAGGCTCAGTTTTTCTGTACCCACGGAACGTATAATTACATACAGCAAAAAAAACGTAACCGAAAAGTTGACAATTATTTGCCATCGTGCAACTTGTAGCAATATCCTCTAATGTGAAAGTATTGATGTTGTCTGGCTTTCTATTTTGACGCGCGTTTTTAGCTAATCGTTTTGGCATACAAGCTCACAGTATGTTTCATCCTTCAAAAAAAATATATTATTATGCCGGATTTTTCACAACCATTAAAGATTACATGGGTACATTACCTGTACGCTTTATAGCGTACCTATGTATCTATGAGCTGCGCTTTTGGCAAAATGCGCGCTCATATGTCTTGCGAAAATCCCTACTATAAATATTATAAATGCGAAAGTAACTCTGTCTGTCTGTCTGTTACGCTTTCACGCCTAAACCAGTGAGCCGATTTTGATGAAATTTGGTACGGAGATACAATAGACCCTGAGGAACAACATAGGCTTTTTATCCGGATAAGGGATATAGTTCCCTCGGGAAGCGGGCGAAGCAGAAGCTAGTTTAATGCGCGAAAAATACTTCAACTTGCAGGCAAGCAAGTAGCTATACTTGTCATACTAAGTTATTGCACAGAAATGTACTAAACAAACAGAATCTCATACCTCCACATTGATGAACAGTATGAAGTTACCAAAGGCAGTTTAATTACTACAGCAAACTATCAGTAACAATCACTGACATGCAATTAATATTATACGTTATTGCCGTATATCGCTGATATCTCGAGACGATAACTACACTATGTTGCATGGAAATGCGCTACGTTTGCGTGGAATTACACTGCTGTTGTTTAGGACTAAGTAATTACATTATGGGAGGATAATTTCAATTATGGATTAACCTATGTTGAGTGAGATTGGTCTTAGTAGGTAGGTACTTATGCTTGCGCATAATTGTTTGTCTATTAGGTATACCATTCCTGGAATACAAGTAAAGAAGAGCTCGTAGCTAAGTCAAAGCCGCGCGGATCGATCGATCATAAGGTTAAGCAACGCTTGGCGCTGTCGAACCGTGGATGGGTGACGACCATCTTGTCATAACGAGTTTTTCCGTGTTTCGTAAGACACGATAAACTGATGGGTCTCGGCTGTCATTTGATCATCTTTGGCAGTCGTTACGGGTAGTCAGAAGCCTGAAAGCTGACAAAAACCCTGTTACCAAGGGGTGCCAAGGTTGCCCGGGTAACTGGGTTGTTGAAGCGTCAGACAGGCAGTCGCTCCATGTAAAACACTGAAAGCTGACCCCGAAAAGGCTAGGCAGATGATGATTCCTGGAATACAAGTTCGATACTGGCTATTCTTCGCGGTTCCGTCCGCGGCCCGTGTGTTTTACTTTCCGCACCCAGTTAAGAAGGATCCTACAGCCTTCTTCAATAAATGGTCAATCTAACCCCGAAATATATATTTTTTAATCCCTTCAGTAGAACCTGATATTACCGCGTTGAAACAAACAACCTCTTCAGCTTTATAATTTCAGCCTAACATCCAACAAAATCCCTATTTTTGCGCGTTTTATTAAAAAAGAAACTTCCCTATAATACTAAGATGTGACGTGACATCGACGCCAAGTTAGGCAGGATACGTCGACTCGCAATCTTTTCCTTTACACTCAATAAAATCAAAGAGTCTTCTCATGTCGCTCTCAGCATATCCTGAACGATTGCAAAATATCCTTTGTGGTCCCTACTATGAGTTTTTTCGAGATAAAGTGAGAATTTTCAGATCGATCTCAGTTACTGTTTTGTTTTGCAGGACACTTAAGTAAAGAAATATGAAGGAAAGCTGTAGGTAATATTGTAAGCTAAATTTGTACAGCTGAAAAGATTTTTTGCTCAGCTGACTAGGAGCACGCGCTTCCATGAAAGTATAGGATTTCAGTACCTATCTTTACAAAAGTAAATTCTTGTTTTGATAACGCGAGTTAGCTAAACGTGTTTGAAAGCTCCCATTTTACCCACTTCCCCACTTGCTCTTACTGTTTTAGACTCACACATCATCATCTTCCTAGCCTTTTTCCAACTAAATTGCTGTCCATAATTATCATTGGGGCTAGCTTCCACTCTAACAGATGAAGCTCAGTACCCGTAACGACTTTCAAAGATATGCAAATGACCACCAAAACACGGAGGAACTTGCCATGACAAGATAGTCGTCACCCATCCGCGATCCGACCTCGCCAAGCATTGCTCGAGTTTATTGCCTTAAATGTGAGAAATCATAGTAGTCCCGATGTTTTTAATACGATTGTGTTGTCTTGATATTGTTAGGGATTTAACCATTTTTGTGCCTATTAGAAGTTGTTTAGGCTCAGTGAATCTGAAATGTTCAGGGTTATTTTTCTGTATATTATTGGTTACTGTTATGGTTGGTTCGTAACGCCAGTAATGGAATATTTTTGTCGCCTTTTTTCTATTCAATTGGTTTTTCTATTTCTTAGTAAGAAGTATATCTTGGCTATGAAGAGGATGGAAAATTTTGATATCGTTAGTAAAATTGTTGAAAGAGTGATGGCCAATTTTGTCTATTCCATATAGTGTTGTCGATAGCTAACCTGACAGATCAGGCCATAGAAAAGTAATTGAAACTAAAAATATTTTTATGGCACTTTCTATCTGATACGATAAAAGTCGTGGTGGCCTAGTGGGTAAAGCACCAGCCACTCAGGGTTGAGTGTGTTGGTTCTATCCCAGGTCAGGCAAGTATCAATGCAACTTTTCTAAGTATATCTTGGACACCAATGACTGATTGAAGATGAAGGAAAGCATCTCGAGGAAACCTGGACTATAAAGTCTGAAATCACCCACCCGCATCGAGCAAGCGTGGTGATTAGCGCTCAATCCTTGCTGCCTGTGNTAAGTATATCTTAGACATCAATGGCTGATAAAAGGCGAAGGAAAACATCTCGAGGAAACCTGGACTATAAAGTCTGAAATCACCAACCCGCATTGAGCAAGCGTGGTGATTAACGCTCAATCCTTCTCGATGTGAGAGGAGGCCTGTGCCCAGCTGTGGGATGATAAAAAGGCTATGCAAAAAAATCTATCCGATAGCTATTTAGAACTATATCTGGAACCTGTGAAACTGGCCGTGAATGTTAGTTACTATGGTAACGTAAGTACATAGTATATAAGGTGCCTGTGACAGTGATGTACTTAAATGAATGTGTAGGCGGAACTGTGACGTGCACTTAGACACCTGTTTCTTCTAATCTACTCGTTCTAGCAAACAGTAACAAATTGCATGTGAACATTTCTTAAACGCTAAAACTTCAAAACTACAATCCATATGTGCAAACACGAGTTGGTATCGCACTCGCACCGACGCTTATGTCCTACACATCTATACTAATATTATAAAGCTGAAGAGCTTGTTTGTTTGTACGCGCTAATCTCAGGAACTACTGGTCCGATTTGAAAAATTCTTTCAGTGTTAGATAGCCTATTTATCGAGGAAGGCTATAGGNAATTGCATCCGATGAGACTGAAAACCAAACCCCATATCTATACTAATATTATAAAGCTGAAGAGTTTGTTTGTTTGAACGCGCTAATCTCAGGAACTACTGGTCCGATTTGAAAAATTCTTTCAGTGTTAGATAGCCTATTTATCGAGGAAGGCTATAGGCTACTTTTCATACGGGTGCACGCAGTAGTTCCCACGAGAAAGCGGGTGAAACCGCTGGCAGAAGCTAGTTTTTAGATAAATAAATAACGCATGAATTGCACGAATAGCACAGAGGTTTTTGCCCTATACATATAAACTCATTTACAAACAGATAATTAAAAAGACAATCAACAATGTAATACCACATCATTACCAAAATAAATCAAAAATATTCCGATCATTAATTAAATAATTGAGAACAACAATAACCAGTCATACTGTAATTATTAATAACCATTAATAAATCCATCAATTAAACATAAACATTATTACCATAGTTAAAGTATATTTTTGTTATCATATAGGTACAGAACTGTGTTTATCAATCATGAAAATTAATTTAAGTTTCATAAACTGGTAATATTTTAGCAATTAATTATATATTACGTACCCATTAATGGATTGTGAAATTGAAATACGTACCCACAAGTAGGTACCTATAGGTATGTACTACCTACTCTACATATTTGGTCAGGTCAGTATGTAGGTAGGTACTTACTTAGGTAATTATTATTTTATTCGCAATATTAAATCACTTTGACATAATAAGGCAAAAGTTTGTGAGAGTGTGTATGTTTGGTACTTCGTCAAACAAAAGGACTGAACGAAGTCTAATAAAACATGCAGTAATCCCTACTTAATATTATAAATGCGAAAGTAACTCTGTCTGTTACGCTTTCACGCCTAAACCAGTGAGCCGATTTTGATGAAATTTGGTATTGAGATAGAATAGACCCTGAGGAATAACATAGGCTATTTATCCGGGTACGGGAAATAGTTCCCTCGGGAAGCGGGCGAAACCGCTGGCAGAAGGTAGTATAGCATAAACATCTGAATTAAGGGTAAGTTTATCAAATCTACTTTTTATGCTGCAGTAAGTACGAGTAAAACCGCAGCGGCTATTAGTTTATATTTTAAATTGAAATAAACACCACAATTTATCACGGTTGATTTTCAAAATTTTCAGACTCTGCGAAGATACCATCGATCTTTTCACAAGTTTCATGATACGCGTGATAAATGATAGGAAAGCCGTTGACTGTAACTTATTTTAGTTCTGCTAACTTCGTGAATAATCTCTGAGAGTTCAGTTTTTTTGAAGAAAACTTGCCACGTCTCGTCTGGCTGCTGTCTGTTTGCTAAATATACGTTTACGACGTCAAATTAAGTTTAGGTAGGTGCATATTTATACTTCATCATCAACCTTTTTTAACCCCCGACGAAAAAAGAGGGGTGTTATAAGTTTGACGTGTCTGTCTGTCTGTCTGTCAGTCTGTGGCATTATAACTCCCGAACGAATGTAGTGATTTCAATTTATTAATACATTCTTAGGTACTTTAAGATTAAGTTTATTTTATTACTTTTAATTTTATAATAAAGTTTTTGTGTCGGGGGTTTTATTTTAAATTTATTTTTTTTATGGTATATGGGCGCAGGCCTCCTCTCGCACAGAGAAGCATTTGCCGCATTGAGAAGAGCGAGCACCACAGTTGCTCAACGCGGGTTGGTGATTTCAGACTTTATAGTCCAGGTTTCCTCGAGATGTTTTCTTTCACCTTTATCAGCCATTGGTGTCCAAGACATAGGTATTTAGCAAGTAGGTACATTAGAAAAGTCGTATTGGTTCTTGTCTGACTTGGAACCGACCGATCGGACCGATCGCGCTAAGTTCAAGCTTAACCTTAGATTGGCCAATTATGTGGCCTGATATTCAGCCACGAATCCTTCAAATAGCTATAAAACCTCGTACTCATTCAACTGAACGTCCCATACATATTTAGGCAGTCACTTACTATATTTCAATCATTCTCTCACACAAATGAAGCCAAAACTTCGTAGATATTAAAACAAAACACGTAATGTATGAGAATCAAACACAACATGATATTGTGTTTATTAAACAAACACGAATCTGAATGAAAAGAAAACAAATATTTACAAAGAAATATTATTACAGTATAATGACAAGTTATGTTTGCAAGCCTAGATTCATATTTACTAAAGATAATTAGATTTATCGTGGCAACCATTTTCCTTCGCGTGGAAACCTAAAAAATGTGCTTTCAGTAATTTTTATATTCAGCAGAATTGTACAATATGTACAGACTATAACAGGTCAACATACCACAACCTGTCAAATTTTACCAATCGAACATTAACCTTCGAATATTGTGATAAGGTTGAAAATTTATTGAAGAAATTTGACAGATTGTGGTATGTTGATGTTGTGGTCTCTGTACACTAGGCAACTTTGTGTGCTCAGTTTTCACCACGTGTTTGGCTTAAGTTACGGTCAAATATTTTATGCCTTGTGTATGATTTATGAATGTTGCGAAGCTGGCTAAGAAAGGCTTCTGGCTACTTAGTGGCTACCTACGAGTAATGCTTAGGTATGGTAATAGTGTAACCGTCTTTGACGAATGAAGGTAACGTAATCCGTACTTTACTAACCATGCGAAAATATATTTGTTTGTGTGTTCCGTAGTCAAGCTAAAACTATATGGCCGATTTACCAAATTGACTAAAATTATGCACAAAGACGCTATAGGTAGGTACTCTAAATGGGTGATGGAAAATTTTCCCTTGAAACACAGATGAAACCGTACTTAAATAGAAGTTAATGGTAGACACCACGGGCGTCGGGTGTGGAGAGACGACTCCCGGCCATCGTAGGCGTGGGTCTGTGGGCGGTGAGTTTCGGGTGGCTCATCGTGCTTCCGTCTCCTGAGAGACGACAGGCCCGTGTCGGCGGCGTGCGTTGTTCCACGCTCTCCTCAGAGAGTGTCAGCAAACCCCTGCGGGGCCCACTAGGGCCAGAGCCCTTCGAGGCTACAGGTTGTTCGAAAGAGTTACCGCGGCCCTGGCACACAAAGGGCTGTCGAAGGAATACGGTGGGTTTTGGTCAGTAAAAGTCTGACACTCCCTTCCACTGTCACCCACAGCGGGAGGGGTCATACTGATGATTTCCCATCGATATAAAAAAAAGGAAGAAGCTAATAAGACTTATACTACCTACTATACTATATACTACTTACAATTTTTACTACTTTTAACCCACTGGTTACCATCATTAAACTATAACACAGGACAATACAGACAAAAGGCAACACAAAATACTCCCTAGAGTTACCAAATTTTCAGTATATCACTCATTTTAATAACGTAATGTGAGCAACAATTTGTTGGCTGCTGTCTGGAATAAAACCAGCGATTATTATACAGACAGACAAGAACATTCACACATTACCATAACATTAATTCCATTTCGCAATTTTAACTGCACTTTGGGCTTAATGCTATAGCGACGATACTAGATCAACCTACCCAAATCTATCTAATTTTATCCATCTAACATTAACCTATAGATAGGAAAATTAACCTTCCACTATTGGGATAAGGTTGAAGAATTGATGAAATTTTATAGACTGAGGTAGGTTGAAGTAACCACAATCTGTCAAATTTCTTCAATAGATTTTCAACCTTATCACAATAGTAGAAGGTTAGGTAATGTTCGAGTGGTAATGTTTGACGGATCCGGGTAGGTATATCTGCTGACGTGTGTACCTAAAAGTAAGTCCACATTTAAATGAGGTTTAGTTAGCAGGTTATTTACACATTATGCTCGACCTAGACTTTAGTCGGTACAATCTAGGCTAAGAGCTAAAACTTTGTTAATTAAGCGACAGCTTAATTGCTCAACTATAGCTATTTATATGAAAATATTAGGTATACAATATTATTTTGGGGGTAAGTTTTGGTGGGCCATTAAATCGTAGATAAGGCTTATATTATAAAACGTACCTATTAGGTTATCTACGTACGATTTTATCTGTATTTTTTATAATTTTTTTTTTTATTATTTTATGTGCTGAAGTTGCGGAGCAAAATTAGGTAGATAAATGTTTTGGCCTGAGAGTGAATAGACATAAAATAGGTACAGCAACATTTCAAAACGTATCAAAACTACATACAATTTAACAAATTTTGACACACATATCACATTTCATGTAAATCAAACATCATAACTCAATGCACTTGCTTGCAAAAAAACGTACCCAAAAAAAATATTCACATAACTGACACAACCGTCACTCTAGCTTAATATAACAAACATAAAACATTTCGTTCATTTATTTCTCCGGCTTTACTCGAATTTCAATATCTTCGTATTAAGAAACAAGGTCTTCCATATCGTCTCATCGTCTTAAGCATTTGATTCATTTTGTAGTAGATATCATTACAACGATGTAAAGCCACTTTATCTCCTTACTTTACGGCCGAACCTGCTTTGATAACGTGCCCAGAAATTCAAAGGTTTTTTGTGTATTAAGGATTGGTTCGATGGCGTAATTATGTTTTAAAGTGGAATTTTACCTACTTATACCTGGTTTTCGATTTTTGACAAGGCACTGGAGTGCTTGTTTTGTAAAAATGTTGGTAGCCAATATTCGAATGTCAATTTAGGCGTGTTGAATTCATTTTAGTGATTTTGAGGTAGGTAAGTAGAATGCTATAGTTAGCCTGTAATCTATTCCTCTCAATATTGTTCATGCATATTTTGTTGACTTCACCAGTATAAATAACTGAGTAGTTGCAGAGTAGCCAAACTGACCTACGTACTAGTTTGATGAGGGAATCAAATATTATGAGTATTTACTAGCCTCCACCAGTATTTTCACCAGCGTCCCGTAGAAACAACTTCGTGCATTCGAGCAAAAAGTAGCCAGAGCCTTCCTCGATAATAAATGTGACTTATAACACTTTTTTCATTTTTTTCTATTCGATCATGTGTTTCCTAGAATCATAGGAAAAAGACTCTTTAGCTTCAACATAATACAGATAAATCGTCTATCAACGAGCACACTTCTGTTACATAATACTATATCATGTTACACTTAGCAGAACATACCTCTAAAGGTACGATCTAAGCGGGCCCTATTCTTTCCTTTGTTTTAAATATTCATCAGCTGCAACTGTCCGACTTAATTTAGAGAACATCGTAATCTGGTGCCCAGAGAAAGCTTTAAATACCTTTTAAACTTACCTCTGTTTTATTTATTTCAACAGTTTATTTTGGACTAATGGATTGCTTTGAAATTAACTGTAATGTTAAGAAAAGTGGATAGAGACAAAGGGCGGATGACTTTATTGTGTCAATCTGTGCCGGTTTTATGTCTATTTTTATTGAAGTGTCTGTTATAAGTTGTGTGATTCTCTTCCATTTCAGTTTTAGTCTTTGGATGTGTGAAGTTCAATGTTCTATATTGTGTGTCACTTTTGTTAAATTTGCAAATTTAAGTTTTATTTGGACCACATTCTCTAAACTAACTGCCATCGACCGCGTTTAGTTCCGATCGATGACATAACAAAAAATATCATAAAAATTACTACAACGTCTTCTCAGGGGAAAACTCCTTAATAGTTAAGGGCACGGATACCAAAACTTTTCACAGTTACTCTAAACGCAGTTCCCAAGCTTTTATTTCGGAGTTATTTTGGTTAATTCCTTTTACAATAATAATTATTGTCGTTGTAAATAATTAGGTAACGTCATTGCGTGCTCGCCATTATTCGTGCTGGTTTGTGCTCAATGTAATTGAGCATTACCAGTCACGGTCGTTAAGCTTTTATTTTCATTGCATGGATTTGTAAATGTTACAAGATTGATTTATTGTGACATGATTCTGTTATTTTTATTAGTATTATAGCTCTTTTATATACCTATCTTTGAATAAAACTTCGTTTTTGTTCCTTTAATATCATAAGTGTGTTCAAAGGAAATAGGTAGTCTAACCGTTTTTGGTGCAGTTGACAAGTGCTTTCAGTCAGTAAAATAAGTTAGTCATCCCTTGAAGACTTGCATAAAAGAAGAGGTGGCACTGTACAAAAATGTTCCTGGAGACTCTTTTGACAATCAAATGCTATTTCAAATGACATTATAACTCCAGTAACATTCAATTCATCTGTCTCCATGTCTAAAACGTACGAGCTACGAAAAACGTTCGCAAAAATTTCACCAGGCACCAAAGTTTTCAAATCCAGTTCTGCAAGTTTAAACCCACTTATGAATAGTGAATACTCGTGTAAATTTTCACAAATCCACTGCGTCGCTAGAAACTTAAACCGTGTTTGAACAGGTTTCGATTCAGCTATCGGGAGATGCAAGTTGCTGGTTGCTGAGTTTCAATCTCTCTTGAATCAAGACAATGACAATTGTGTTCCAATGGATTACTCAGATCTACTGTGTAATGGGTTTTAGCTTGTTCTGGTTATATCAATTAATTACTTGAGTATCTAGGAGTATCTACTAAGAATGATGATACGTCACCTCGTGTTATTCTTTGCCAAAAGATAGGTCAATGATATTATCTAGATTGGTACTTCTGATTTTTTTATTTTAATTAGACTTATGGGATAAATACAGTTTGTAAACAAATTTTCAGTTGCGACGTAAAGTTTTTGTGCTATAATAGTAAGGAGACATTTTGAAAAAAATGAGATTGATGCTTTATAACCTCGCAACATAAAATAGTCGATGTCATTCATTGCCAAAAAAATGGGTCACTGATTTGTCTTTTGTTTTTATACCCAGTCATGAGTTATTTCACTCTATTTCTAGGTCAAACTCTGCGTATATGAGTCTTACTATGCATAGGTGAAACAATAAAAAAAATCTTCAATACTGCATTCCAACAAAGCACTAGGTATTGAAGTTTTTTTAACAGCAAAATTCTCTAAGTATACAATTTTATCCAATTTTTCAGCTCACCACACTTAAAACAGAACCTTCAGCAACGCTTTATGATTAATTCAGGGCGCGGTAAATACGTTTATTTCGTTCCCGTGGCGTTGACAAAGCGCGACAGTGTACGTGACGAAATTGGCCGCGCGCTCGATATCCGTGGGGGCTGCGGATAAATCGCCCGCGTGAAACTGTAAGCTGATAAACTTTAACTGAGGCTTTTAGTAAACCTATGTCTAAAAGTACTCTCTAATTATTAGAGACACTGACAATTCCCAGTACTTTTACAGTACAGACAACAGAACATTAAGTTACCACAATGTGACAAATTTCTGCAATCGATTTTCAACCTTATCACAATCATTAAATGCACAAATAGGTATTACCTTTGGTTTAAAAAACAAATTAAAATAGGTTATTGCAAGAATAAAAAGTAATCTCTATATACCTAACTTTTTTTTAATACTTAGGATTTTTTTGCAAAATCAGCATTAAAAATACATTTTTTTTGACAGATAGAACTAACTGTGGTGATTTCTATATCTATTACACTTTCACAAAAACTGTCATGGAGACATTCTTTTATGTTAAACGAGTTATTAATTAAATTCTAAAAATAGCAACAAATAGATACACCCTAATTTCGTAAACCCCTTCGTAAACGTGTAATACACAAACAGGAAAAAAATCCGACCAAAAACAAAATTAAATACGTAAGCCCCAGTACAGGCGCGTAACGGAGAAAATATCTAGCAGAGAAATGCAATACCTAGGCCAAAATAGTTGGCCAACAGTAGTTTTTCCATTAGACCTGTTACGGTGGACTTTTGGCTGATATTTTGGCCCGCAGTGTATTTGTGGGAGCCTGATTTACTCAGTACAGTAAGCTTTGTTATGATCCTTTCTGTTACGTGGGTGGGGTCATTTTTTGTGGCCTGGATTGTAAGTTGTGTAATCTAGTGTTTGTGTTTTTTTTTTTTACTTTGAGGTCGTTTTGAAGGAAATTCTTGCTTTCGAATTAAGTTAATATCAGCGTCGGTTTATTATCTGATAAATATCTCATTTTTGTGTACAAAACAGTGTTTTTCAAATTCGGTTATTTTGCTCCTAGTGTATTGAATATGAAGGTCATTATTAATGATGAAACGGCTGAATAAGCCTGTTGGAAATAAGTAGCTAGCACCTACCTAATTTGGTAATTTGATCTCGGTACCTAAGTACTTCATTGAAGGTGACGAGACCAAAAGTCTTAGGCCGGGCGCCCATTATCGGCATCGGCATGGAACAGGATCCTTCGGCATCCTACATGCAAGCGCACACTGTCAGAAACTATGATTTGGCATGCTGCAACGTTCTTAGGGATTACGAGGCGTCCTTTAGCATGCCGCACCGTCCATGGCAAGCTATCCCCGAGTTGTGCCTCGGCGCTGGCGGCGTACCGAAGGATGCCGAAGCATCCTGAAGCATTCTCAAGGCTGCCGATACAGCAGCCTCAAGCATACCGAAGCGGTATTTTTGTTATAACGACCATATATAATGGAAATTTCAACTTTATTGTCATTATGTTAATGTATATTGCTATTTGCCCCCTAAAATCCTCAGTCGTGCTGATGTCGATAATGGGTGCCGGGCCTTAAAGTGACTCAGACTTTTACCTCTTAAAAAAACCTTTAAAACCGCGGAAGTAAGTAGGTACCTACAGATCCAACAGTTACCTATATTAAAATAGTATACCTAGTTTCTTTTATTAATCGTCAATCATTCATAGTAAGTAATACATAGGTATTGTAAATCGAAACCAATCTCAGAATGTTAGAACATAAGGAACACGAAATGCTCAGATGTTAACTTCCCATGAAGTCAACTGAATAACAATTACTCTGACAGTCCGGTAGTGCCTGAATAGCCAAATGTCAATTTAGTTTCAACTTGACTTAACAATCGTGTCTGTATGTCTGTAAAAGTGATGAAGTAAGAAGGTATAGGTAGGTAAATGTTATTTTGTCATTTTCTGTCATTTTTATTCGACTTCAAAAAAGAGGTTCTCAGTTTTTCGAGTGGATGAAAACAATATTATTTGTGATTTTGGTTATAGGTAGGTGCGAGTTGTGTTCGACAATTTGTAATATTTATTTTCATTAATTATAAAAACAACAAAAATCTATTCATTTTTGTACCTTTTACCTAATAACTGCCTTATCAGATACCTACATTCTATGGGTAACTATTTAGAAAAATCTCAAAACCGTACACTCGCGTGCAAAAAAACGGACCCACAACCAAACATAAAATAAACACGGAAGCATAATATGAAATAAAATACATTCAAAAATTCTTCACTTACATACAAAAATACATACAAAATTCTTCACAAGGATGTTTACAAATTGACTGACGGAATGATCCGCTTTGCTTCATCAGAGATATTGAGAAGTTTCCAATTGAATATCCGTGAGGCCATAAAAATCGGGTCAGCGGGAGAAAGGTCATTCGTAGTTACACCTTCATTATTGTACGGATGTACGTAGGTAGGGTTTATGTTTTGGATTTTATATATAGGTATGTATGTAGGTTTTATTTGTTGTTAAGTTTATTGATGTGTGGTGTTAGGATAGTTTGGTACTTACCTAGGTATTTTTTTTTGACTGGCATAAATATGTAGCATTTTTTTTTAATAGGCAAGCCAACTCTCAATCATTTTTTACCATCAGTCCAGTAGCTCCCGAGATAAGCAGGTTCAAGCATACAAACAAACAAATTCTTCGGCATTAAAATGTTAGTTTGAGTAGATTTTAACGAAATAATTTGGTACAGACAAAAGCAGATCACGGTACCTACTTACACGAATTTGTCAAATACGGTATTTGAAATACCACCAATCAAACATCAACCTTGAAAATCTATTGCAGAAATTTGACAGATTGTGGTAACTTTATGTGCTGTCGTCAGTACATACAAAAAAAATGCGGTAAAACAATATTTCTTTAACCTATGCATATATTTAGTTAGTTACCTAAGTATTATTTGTTTGAACTTAATCTTCATACATAACTGCATTGAATTCAAAACTGCAATACTGGTATAACTTAAAATAAACCAGCGCTTACCTTATTATTTAAATCACGTATCAGCCATTTATACAATTCATACGAAACTTCGGAAAATGGTGCCCACCTAGGTTTCTAGACTGTTTTAGGATATTTGAAAGAGATATACAAAATCATGCACAACCAGTATTATCTAACTGCGGAAATCAATATTCTGTCTATCTCTGGATTTGCTTACTAGTGATAGAATTTTGACATTAGCCCCATACAAGTAATGTCAAATACCTATCTCTGGTATGTAAATCCAGAGTTAGATAGGTTATTGGGAACGGCCGTAAGTGTACTTGGGTACTGACTATTTACGCAACCCAGCAGACAAAAACCTTCCTTGGTCAATGGGCTATCAACAACCGGATATAATTTTAATTTTTAATGTATTTAAAAACACAATATCTATACCTACCTACATGTTTACATTTCTTACTTTAACTAAAATTATTCTTATATGTATATAGGCACAGCTTAAACCTAATACCTATAGCGCATCAAAAAATTGGTCCTCATCGCCGTCACTCGGTAATGTACCCAAAAGGCTGGCGGCATTGCCACGTCGAATGGCATACCTATACCTACTTAGGTAATTTTTAGGGTTCCGTACCCAAAAGGGTAAAACGGGACCGTTGTCTATCTGTCTGTCTGTCTCCGGGCTGTATCTCATAAACCGTGATAGCTAGAAAGCTGAAATTTTCACAAATGGTGTATTTACGTTGCCGCTACAGCAACAAATACTAAAAATTAAAAAAGTAAGTGAAACCGCAAATAATAACTTGGTTATTCATATATTTATATGAAAAACAAAGTTATTTTTTGCTGCCCGAAAAATGTTTGTATTTTGGCTAGTTGTAAGTAATAGATACGTTCATTTTACATTGAGATCTGATCTGAGATTACACAGAATGGTACGGAACCCTTCGTGCGCGATTCCAACTCGCACTTGGCCGGTTTTTCAAATCCGCTCAGTAGTTTCTGAGATTATCACGTAGAGCAGCTCTCGAGTGCATTTGCCAGACTTAGATGCACCATAACTATCTATGGTGTGTGTAGTTTCATAGTCTTTCATCGTAACTTTTAGTCGGTAAAATGGCTGAACATATTTTGAAACAGAGGACAATAAGTTTAGTTCGAACTTTGGTAAACGTTTACCTTTTTTCCTTATGACAAAAATGGCACAAAACTTCTAGGTATTCGTCAAAGAAACAATCTACATAAGTTTTAATAAATAAAGTCAGAATGTCGAAACATTTTATAAAAATATTTATTTATTTATACTTTTTGCACAAATGTAGGTACAATGGCGGACTTAACGCCTTAGGCATTCTCTGCCAGTCTACCTTAGGGTGGAGGTGAAAATGAAGAAATGGTAGGTGCAACACTGTATGATAGTTAGTGCAAGAAAATATTAAAATATATAATTATAAAATATTCTCATTGAGGAACAGAAAAAGCGGATAATTCGAAAGTCAGACAATAAAAAGGTACTATCTACGGACAGACGGACGACTAATAGGTTTATTTTAGGTCTTACTACAGAAGAGATAAATACACTTCCAATACGTGTTTTAGAAAATCCTACTTTTAAAATTTTCTAAAACATGTGTTGAACGTGTGTTTATCTTTAACTAGCGATTCGCCCCGGCTTCGCACGGGTGCGCGTGACTAACTTTAGATACCATGACTCCATAAAGATGATGACATTATAAATGACTAGCCGTTTTCCGGCGGTTTCACTCGCATCCCGTGGGAATTACTGCCCATACCCGGATAAAATATAGCCTATGTCACTCGTGGATAATGTAGCTTTCGAATGGTGAAAGAATTTTTAAAATCGGTCCAGTAGTTTTTGAGCCAATTCATTACAACCAAACAAACAAAGTTTTCCTCTTCATAATATTAGTCTAGAAATCTCAATTATTAAATTAATTTTTTATAGAAAATGATTGAACAGCTTAGAAATAAATGAAAAATCTTATAAAGAAGGCAATTTACGTTACAAAGTAAGGTACTTAATAATTTTAGAAATAAATATTAGACACCTTAAAATTAAATAGAATTAAAATATCTCAATTCATACAATGTAACATACAATGAGAATGCCACACCTCATAAAAATATATTGTCATTGTTACATATTATAAAAATATTTAACTCAAATAAGAATTTAAATTAGGTAGCATTTTTTTTATTAGAAAATTCAATTTATATTTTGACCTAATAAAAAAACAGTTTTGCATTTTTGTAATGCTTTGTTGGATATTTGTTTTTATATTCATTTTGAAAAAGATTTTATCTATACTAATATTATAAAGCTGAAGAGTTTGTTTGTTTGAACGCGCTAATCTCAAGAACTACTGGTCCGATTTGAAAATTTTTTTTAGTGTTAGATAGCCCATTTATCGAGAAAGGCTTTTTATCCAGATGTGCGCAGAAGTTCCCACAGGAAAGCGGGTAAAACCGCTGGTGGAAGCTAGTTTTAAATAAGTAACAAATTCTTTAATATGTTTTCAACTGATCAGCCAGAACTGAGATCAGCCAGCTGCGCAGGACATTATTNATATTATAGTGCACAAGCATTTGCGCAGACACAGGTGCACTCCCTATTCCCTCACTCTCATAACCCAATGGGACGGCAATCCGACACGACCGGTGAGAGATCAGGCGCAGGACCGACATTAACGTGCTCTCCGATGCACGGGCGTATCAATCACCAACTTCCAACTCCGGGCTGCTTTGTGAAAGTTTCTAAAACCCACAAAGCGATTTCGGCTCGTCCCGGGAATCGAACCCGAGACCTCGTGCACAGCAGTCGGCTATGCGACCACTAGACCAACGAGGCAGTTACTAGTAATACGTAACTGAATCAGCTATTTTACTGAGTTAATTCTCTAGCGGGTGAAACCACTGGCGGTAGCTAGTGACTTCATATAAGAAATCTCAATTCTAAAATTATATTTTTTATACAAAATAATTTATCAGTTTGTCAATAAATTTTAAAGTAAGCAATTTAATTTACAATGTAACGAAATAGAAATAAATATTCCAATACTTAAATGTTTTACAAGAGAAATAGAATTTAAATATTATCTCAAAACTATTTCATACAATGTAACACACAATGAGCATGCCACATCTCATAAAAATAAATTGTCATTGTTAAATATTTAACTCAAATAAAAGAAAATAGGAAGCATTTTTTGAAAATATTTAATTTGAATTTAGAATTTCATAAAAAGTTTTGTATATTTATTATACTTTGTTAAACATTTATTTTTATATTAGTTTTGTTTTTTTTTTATAGGTGGCAAATTCTTGCGACATGCCTGGTATGTTTTCAATTACATAGTATAGAGTAGGTACTGAACGGATTTAATGCGGTTGTTAATGTTCCGTACTCAAAAGGAAAATGCATTACTTACCAAAATCCACCCATCATCTGCCTAGCCTTTTCCCAACTATTTTTGGGGTCGGGGTCCAGTCTAACCGGATGCAGCTGAGAACCAGTGTTTTACATGCTAAGTCAAAACCGCGCGGATCGATCGACCATAAGGTTAAGCAACGCTTGGCGCGATCGGTCCATGGATGGGTGACCATCTTGTCATAACGAGTTCTTCCGTGTTTGGAAAGGCACAATAAACTGGTGGGTCCCGGCTGTCATTTGACCATCTTTGGCAGTCATCACAAGCCAGAAAGTCTGACAACCAGTTTTAGCAATGGGTATCGGCTTACGGCCGTTCCCAATAACCTATCTAACTCTGGATTTGCTTACCAGAGATAGGAATTTGACATTACTTGTATGGGCCTAATGTCAAAATTCTATCACTAGTAAGCAAATCCAGAGATAGACAGAATATTGATTTCCGCAGTTAGTCAAATAGGTCAAAACAGGTAAAATAATAACGTTGTTATATAGGTACAGACGACAGCACATTAAGTTACCACAATCTGTCAAACTTCTGCAATAGATTTTCAACCTTATCACAATAGTGGTAGGTTAATGTTTGATTGGTAAAATTTGACAGATTCGGGTACCGTGACCTGCTCTTGTCTGTAAATTTTTACAGGCTGTCTCCTCCAAATGCAATCGACCAAAAACTGTTAAATTGTTAAATATACGTTTTCCAAACTTAACTATTTGACTGCTTATAAAAAAACCGGCCAAGTGCGAGTTGGACTCGCGCATGAAGGGTTCCGCACCATTATCTATGAAAAATGTACGTAGATATCTATTACATACAACTAGCCAAAATACAAACATTTTCGGACCGCAAAAAAAAACTTTGTTTTTCATACAAGGGTAAATGTCATGAAATTACGAAATTTGAGATATTGTTCAAATTTTTTTTTTTTTGTAAGCTTAAGAAGTTTTTTTCACATAAATCAAAAATGTAACTATAAGAGATCTATTTAAGACTATCGGTCCTCCATATTTTTGTCTATAATACTTAAAAAAAAATATTAAAAAAAATGAGGGAATGACTCAGAGTGAGGGAATTATATTTTTAAAGTATTTGAATAAGAAAACAGGAATAATAAAGAAAAATATGTATTTTTCCTCAAAACAACAACAAGGTTTCAAACCTTATTGTTTGAACAAAATGAACTCAAAAATTATCACTACAGTGGTAGGTTACAAAANAAAACAGGAATAATAAAGAAAAATATGTATTTTTCCTCAAAACAACAACAAGGTTTCAAACCTTATTGTTTGAACAAAATGAACTCAAAAATTATCACTACAGTGGTAGGTTACAAAATGTTTTTATCTTACTTCTTAAATTCTTATTAAACTTTGTAGTTTACAACATTAATTACGTCTTCATTTATATTTTTAGCTTAAGTTATTCTTCTTATTTAGTATTTTTTAATGATGCCCATTTGTTTTTAATATCAAATTAATCAGTCTTAATTTAAACATCACTTGTAGAGTCATACAACTCTCTAATAACATTATTCCCTCTTTTAACTAGCCAAAGTTAGTCTTTATTTTCTGTATCATACTCTTTCTTTTTTAA
>NWSH02000050.1:1518248-1531249 GCA_002382865.2 Heliothis virescens | reverse complement strand
AAGTAAGAGACATGAAATTTAGCAGATAGGTCCGTCATAGGGTGTAGACATTATCTAAGAACGGATTTTACCCAAATCTACCTCTAGGAGTGTAAAACAGGGGTTGAAAGTTTGTATGGAAGTAATTCGTTATTGAAGTGTTGGTATGTTTGTTTATACACGCTAATCCGTCCAGTAGTTCAGAACTACTGAACGGATTTAAATGATTCTTTTAGTAAAAGTGATATTTTAGTAAAAGTTGTTTGACTTACAAAAATTAGAGATCTGAAACGTCTCGAATCGTCTCGCACAACCAGTTTTTTCCCTGGACTCCTAAAATTCGACATCAGACGTTCCAGATCTTTGATTTTGACGACCCATTGTCGCTGGCATAAGCGACATGGTCCGCGTACGAAGTCGCGGGCAGAAGCTAGTACCTAAATAAATTCAAAAATAAAAAGATTTTTAACCATATCTGCAACAAACCCCACTTTATCGAACGCTTTTGTTAAATTGAGTACGTAAATCAAAAACAACTGCTCGCACTTACATCACTATACCATCCCATTAACGTACAATATCATCTGAATATAATGAACAAAAATATCGAAAATTCTCGAATAATCTCGAAACTTTTGATGTTCGATAACAAAATTGCAACTTTTGTCTGATGAATGACTTTTGAAGGGTGATGTTTACTAATTTCATGTCGCTGAACATGAATATACCCTATTTTTTTTTGTAACAGCTTTAGTTTACGAGTTATAGCTTTCACTTAAAATTAGCTGCGTTACTGTGTTAAGCTGCTCATAATTCGAAAAGTATTAAGTTTTTTAATATAATTTGAAATGGCATCGTCAAGCCGAGTTTTTGTGAATGATCCCAACCAATTTTGCTTCATGTGCGGAGAGTATATCTTTAAGGAATACAGTTTAAATGTGACAGCGTTCGTAATTGAGGCTTACAAAAATTACTTTGGTCACTCCCTAGATATGAAAAATAAGCCTTGGGTTCCGCAAACGGTGTTTAAAACATGCTTTGAGTTTATACGTTTATGGACAAATCAGAAAAGAAACAGATATAGGTACGAAAGTGCAGTGATCTGGGATAAACCCGCAAACCACTACGACGACCGCTATTTTTTTTTGGTGAACATAGCTGGCATTAACCGAGAATATCAAGAAATGGAAATATCTTTGAATACGGATGGCATATAGACATGTCCTGAGCCCTAAAACGTCACCTGAACCTGAAGCTGAAGCTTCAGAGGAGGAGTTTATGCATTTTGAGGTGACAACGGACAGTATAGTGATAGTGACTTTGAATGTGACCTGGAAACGCCAAAACCATTCCACCAGGATGATTTAAACGATCTTATAAGAGATCTGGGATTGTCAAAGACTGCTTCAGCAATTTTGGCTTCTTGTTTGGCTTGTCCAAATTTTTTTAGAAAACAAGAAAAGTTCGGACTGCTCACATCACATAGAACAACTAATGACTGACTTTCAAAGGTTCGAATGTAACATGAACATCAAGTTACACTTTCTTCATAACCACCTGAACTGTTTTCCCGCCAATCTTGGGGGTCTAAGTGAAGAACAGGGCGAGCGATTCCACCAGGGCCACCGTACGATGGAGGAACGCTTACAAGGCTACTGGACTGCACACATGATAGCTGACTATTGTTGGAGCATTCAGAACACCTCTCTGCCTTCAACTTTAGCTAGGAAGTCCAATAAAAGAAAGTATTTAACAAATAAAAGCTATATAAAATGAGATGACCATTAAAATATTGTGTAATTTTATTAAAAATACCCATGTGTCATATCTTTTAAACTAGAGCTGATACAGAAATTTTAGTCACAGATTTAAAATCGTCTTTAAAAATTGGCCTTATATCATGTATCACAACCCAATCATCAGAAATGCTGTTGTGCAGTTAATAATTATAAAGCAACTCGCTTTAATTTTATTTTTTTCTGTGTATCTGTGTGTTTGCGGAAATCTCTTCATGCGCGATGTTAAAACGAGCTTGCGTCAAACGGAAAACTCGAAATCGTGACGTCATTATATTTGTTCGATCTTAATGTTGGTTTTTAACTTTTTTGCTACCTGTAATGAGTACTTTTGTGTCTTTATATAGGTCATTGCTAATTAAGTGAAACTAAACTTGATGATGTATTTTTATCGATGTTTGTCATTGGCTGATCGTTTCTCCTATTAGAAATCTACGCAAAACGACATTTTTTCGCTAATTTTTAGTTATTATTCAATACAAAACACTTCATTTACCTTCAATCAAAAAATATATCTAGCTATATAGGTACGACCTTCTTTATTGAAGTCGGTTAAAAAAGTGTTACCTTTCAAAGACACATTCCCGCATTTATCCCATCACTAGTCTTGAAAGGCAAGACAACACACAAAGTGGCTCGGCCAAGACTAGTGTGTGCCCACAAAGTGCCTTATTTCCCGGACATTCTCAAGTGAAGCGTGTTCCTTGACACAAGAGTGGCTATTTTTCCCGGTAATAAATAGGACAATACTGTTTTTGTATGTGCGTTGTGTCCTGTGAGTTCAAGTGTGGGTTGGGTCTTTTTGTGTGTGAAATGTTATGGTTTTTTTGTGGAGGATGTAATTTTTTTATTAGTGTTTGATGTTAAGGTATTTGTTTCTGGTTTTAATTTATGAGTTTAACGTGTTTCAGTAATGCTAAAAAAATTTTTTTCCACATTAATTTTGTTAAACAGTTGTTATTGTTTGTGTTATTTGTTTTTTAATGAACACAACTTATAACAGCTGTAAAAATGTGAAGTTTTCTTGTGAATATTGGAACATTTACGTGAAAATCTAATCAAATAGCTATCGCTATAAAATTTTGTGGTTATGATACCACAAAATTTACTTATTTTCCATTAGACCATCCAGAAGCAGACAACATATACCTGAAAGTATTTCCAAAAAACCTAGGTTATTATAAACTATCCAAAAAAAAACTCAAATTAAATACAACAATCAAGACCAAAATGGGCTATATGTAGAATATTTTTTTGTAAATAAACTATCGAGCATACGCCACGGCGGCGCTTCGTTACCAACATTCGAGTCACGTATATCTCATACAAATGTTGCGCCAGTTCTTGTGAATATTTACTTTTTTATTCACCATAAATGCTGTAATAAATCGTGTTTATAGGTATTTCAGCTTGTGTGTTATGTAACGGGAAATTATTATTATGAAAAAAAAATGGTATTGAAATTATGAAGTGAAGAGTAATTTGATGGTATTATCGAACTTACCTATTTCGATTAGAATTTATCGATTTATCGGGATGATAAAACTATTGATAGGGATTTTTATCAAAGTTTAGTATGGAAGTATCTGAAAAAAACCGGCCAAGTGCGAGTCGGACTCGCACGCGAAGGGTTCCGTTCCATTATCTATGAGAAATAAACGTACCTACAAAAAATTACTTTGTTTTTCATACAAATATATGAATAACAAAGTTATAGTTTGCGGTTACTGAAAAAGTGCTATAACTCAAAAACTACTGACTGTATTTCGTTCAAACCAATTTTGGTTGATAGCTTTTATTAACATCTGTAACATATATTTTTTTTAGATTTTTCACTTTGGTAGTTTAGAAATTACAGGGGGGGGGACACACATTTTAGCACTTTGAGAGTGTCTTACTCTGAAATGATTGACTTTGAGAAAAAATGGTTTTAGAAACCTCAATCTCATTTTTAAAGACCTATCTATAGACAACCCACAAGTGTAGGTTAGACGAAAAAATTTTTTTTTTGTTTCAGTTCCATGTATGGGGAGCCCCCTTCTAATATTATTATTTTTTATTTTTGTATAAAAATCGTGAAGCGGTTAACATAATACATCTACCTACCGAGTTTGAATGGTGTAGTCTTAATAGTTTTGGAATAAACTGGCTGTGACATACGGACAGACAGACAGACAGACAGACATGACGAATCTATAAGGGTTCCGTTTTTTGCCATTTGGCTACGGAACCCTAAAAAACGTATAGGTAAAAGGAACATTAAGAAAACGAAAAAACCTTAACTTATGCCTAAGTTTTGTTATTTGTTTGAACGCGCCAACCCCAAGAACCACTCTACAGATTTGAAAAATTATTTCAGTGTTAGATACAAATTCCATTTATCACGAAAAGCAATATTCAACATTCTATCCGGGTGCGCGAAGCAATTCCCACTAAACAAAAACAAAAAAGCAGAAACTATTAATAAATACAAAAAAATATAGGTATCCTACAACCCAACACCTCGAAACCACAATATTTCGTATGATAATTGTATTTACTGCGGCGGTTGTTCTCAGTGGTTCACGAAATAGCCGCTACTACATAACGCGATTATGCCGTCTTGGATATTACTCGTCACAGGTTTAGCCGCCTCTGTTTGGGGAGACGTGATTTCGGGTGGGGCTGTAAAGGTGGCGATTTGGTTACATTGTATATTGTGTTGTAAAGTTGTACCTGTAATTTTTTAATTTATACATGGAGGAGGTAAGGAAACGCTTGCAGGTATTTTTTAGGGTTCCATATCCAAAGGGTAAATCAGGACCCTATTACTAAGACTTCGTTGTCTGTCGGTCTGTCTGTCTCCAGGCTGTATCTCATTAACCGTGATAGCTAGAATACTGAAATTTTCACAAATGATGTATATCCGTTGCCGCTATAACAACAAATACTAAAAATTAAAAATATATATATGTTAAGGCTGTTGATTTATATTAATTAATTGCATAATTGTATACTAGTAGCGCCATCTATTAGAAATAATGTGCAACTTAAGCAACTCACACTTGACCATTCCTATTGTACTTTTTTCATAGATAATGGTACGGAACCCATCGTGCGCGAGTCAAACTCGCACTTGGCCGGTTTTTTACTGTTGTCGTTTTAATGATTTATAGAAGGCCTAAGTAGGAATATGTAACTCACGACATTTGTAGTCATTTTTCCTAAACTATAAAGTCTTTTAAAACGCACTTCTTTTACTTATTTAAGCCAGATTTGTTTGTCTCTTTCAAATTAAACTTTTTGCGTACTTCTATGAATTTAAGCGCGCGAGTGTTATTTCTGTTTTAAATTTTAGCACTTTTTCCCAACATCTAACACGGAATAAAGCATTTATATAAGCAGATTTTTTAAGGCGAAGAATATGTCCCACAAAAATATTTGTTTCTTTCTACCTATAAGTAATACGATCCATATTTCTAGGAAGAAAATAAAAAAAATCCCTTACTACTTATTCCACGCCCGTTTCAAAGCTCCACAACACCGCCAACTTATTTCTTATGTCCCGAGCTAACATATGACCGCTGTCTCCACTCGTGTGCTTAAAGAATTTGTTCGGCTAAGCTGACGTTGTGGGTTAGCTTAAGTTAAAATGCTGGTAACTTCATTGTGCTTCGTTAAGTTCATATTTTATTTTGTAGGTAAGAATATAGCAAACTTTTTTATTTTACAGATAGGTGCATATTTTACTTCGTAGATTTTTTTTTTACATCAAAGAGTTCTTATCGGGAATGATTTCAAGTAAAACAAAAAAAGGCAATTTGCGCCTTTATTGTTCCTTTAAAAACAAGAGAAAATGGATTTTTCGATAACTCGTTACTTTAAATAAAAAGAGGTAATTTAAATTTCTAGGAAAAGCCTTGTGCCAAAAAGTCTGGAATTAATATAATTAAACAAAATATCCTTTTTGTTTGTCGTGCAGTTATTGATGGATTTTATTTGTAAGTATAAAGACAGCTACGTTATTTTACTGCCAGAAAATATGGCATTTAATTTTTAATCTGCAACAGCAAATCAAATATTTAAGTAACTATTTATAAATCTGAATCATCTTACCATATCTCGAAATCTAATAAAATCCCACCAAACTTCTAGCGATCCAATTCATAAATAACGCAACATAATTTCCGTCGCCCAAAAAATAACATATTCATACTACTGCAGTCCAATCAATCAAACATTCAAAGAAATATAGGAAGGCCAAAGAAATCAAATTTCCGCCACCACACGATAACATACTGGTCAAACGCCACCAGTCATAAGGAAAGCCATTTCTCTGAACATACAAAACGATATTTTTGCCCACCAATATGATTCCGACGAATGGAAAAACGGAATATATAGCCGATATATTTTAAAGTAATCGAGATTGCGTGACGTTCCACGACTTTATTGCATACTGCAGTTTGTGGAAGTTTCGATATTTTCCGATTAATGATCGACTGTTTTACTTTACGATTTCTGTTGGAATGACGTGTAGGTAAATGATGTTACGTATGACATATGTAAACCCCACAATTTCTGTTTGTAGTAACTTACGTTCTATTTACGTAGATAAATGTCAAATAGGTACCTACTTATCTCTAGTAAGTAAATCAACAGATAGATAAGTTATTGACATCCTTCGATAAACTGAGTGTGTCCTTTCCTAATAAATATCTACTTATAAAACAACGTTACTTTCCGTTGCGTCTCTATGAGCTAGAATTCTTCAAACTAAGCAACAAATAATGCAGTTCAAATTATTATTCTGTAACTAATACGTAGAGCAACATCGGGGGTGCAAAATTCTTTTATAAAAGTCTACGAGTGCATTCAATTATCCGGCTCTCTCCTCAATAACACTAAGAACTTATAAAAAAAACACCACAAAAAAATGCCAAACTCAAACATCTTAAAACAAACCGTGCCCTCAACGTTAACAGAAGAGATATCACGTCGTTCCTTTTTACGAACAAGAGATCGTCGCGCGTAATGTTTCGGATAATCGTGATAAACACGCGTGGGTGGGAGCGCAGCGTGACGTCACAGCCGTGGCGGAACGTAGGTATACCTACTCAATGAGCTTAATGTCTAGTCGAGTGTTAATAAACAAGTCGGGTTAAGTACTTATTGGATAAAGTACCTACTGTTTTTTTTATATACTGACTGCATAGATTGAATGCTCGTATGTAGGAACCTAACTCCGTTGGTTGGTACTTAGTACCTACTTACTAGCTTCTGCCAGCGGTTTCACCCGCGTCCCATGGGAACTCCTCGGCGCACCCGTATAAAAAGTTGCCTATAGCCTTCCTCGATAAATGGGCTATCTAAAACTGAAATAATTTTTCAAATCGGACCAGTACCTAGATCCTGAGATTAGCGCGTTCAAACCAACAAACAAATAAACAAACTTTTCAGCTTTATAATATTAGTATAGATAAATATCAAAATTACAAGATTTCTATTTTTAGATTTTTTTAAACAAACGTTAAAAATGCCTATAAATCAATTAAATTTAAAATGCTTGACTTGGCAGGGCCATTGCCGTGTCCCCAAATAAAATGATGTGCATTATTTGAGAAGCGCACCTTTTATGACATTTTTAGAAATAGAAATAAAACTTAACATTTTTTAAACTTTCTTAGAAGCATAACAAAACTGTTGACCGGCTATTCAATATTTTGTTATTCCTGATCTAACTTGGATACCATTTTCAATGAAAAAACCTAACTACAATACAAAATACAAGAAAAATACAACCCCATTGCACAAATTCTCGAATTCTATTAAAACAACCACTGGTTCGAGTCCACTTAAAAAGCTAACATGAACTCCATCATAGATTCCTCAACTTCACGGAGTCCACTTAACAAAGTATAATGCAAGAAACTCTCTACTAGTTTCCAGGTAGGTATCAGTCGCAATACTACCAGAGGACCAGTTTATAGGACTTACGATAGAAATAAATTAAATTGGAGCGTCTGTTTGTCACATAAATATAAATATGAAATAACCGTTTTTTACTAAGCGCATATGAATAAACAGGTGTCAGGTACCAATAGAGGTACCCACAACTTTTGTCTATTTACTACGGCTAATCTTTGAAATAGTTACACTGTATTTATTGGAATTTCACTGTGATATAGCTGATGTAAAAAGAAGCAACTTAGGCTAGTTTTTTCGCTGCTGCAGGAAGTAGGTACAGACAACAGCAGGTCAATGTATATGAATCTGTCAAATTTTACCAATCGAACATTAACCTACCTCCATTGTGATAAGGTTGAAAATCTATTGCAGAAATTTGACAGATTGTGGTTACTTGATGTGCCGTCGTCTGTACGTATTTAGCTCCCTTTGGACAAGGCTGAAACCGCAGGGAACAACTAGTGTTTCAATACAAAAGCTATGTAGGTATACCTACATAAAACCGTCGCTGACACGATACTCTTAGCGTGGTAAGAAAGCTACCCAGATAAAACTGAAATAGCTCTAGTGGGTACAAAGCTGAGAATAGATGGACACATGGACAAATAGAATAGACTTTATTGCAGATGAAAAGGGAAGGCTAACCTATATGGAAACTGAAGATAGTCTTCAACTGAATTTGGTNACAGAACATCTGGAAAAACCGTGGAATAAGCTTCAAGACTAAAACACGTTTAGTCAAAGCCCTGATATTCCCGATTTGCCTTTACGGAGTAGAAACTTGGACCATTCGAGAAAGAGAGAGGCAGAGAATAGATGCATTCGAAATGTGGTGCTGGAGGCGTATGCTCCGTATACCGTGGACGGCCAAACGCACAAATGTATCTATCCTCTCACAACTTGGCATTAAAACCCGACTGTCGAGCTTATGTTTCCAACGCATTCTCTCCTATTTTGGCCACATAATGCGAAGAGGCGATGATAGCCTTGAAAAGCTGGTCATTGTTGGTAATACCGAAGGAAAGAGATCAAGAGGACGGTCGCCAACACGATGGTCTGACCAAGTGAAAGGAGCTTCATCCCTGTCCAATTTCTACGAGGTGGTGAGGGCGACCTCCGACCGGAATCGCTGGAGACAGATTGTGCGCATGAAGACTTCGAGTGACCACGATCCTCAGTAATGAGGGACCGACTACAGAAAGAGAGAATTTGGTGAGAATATAAGACTAATACGAGATATCTGGGTAAAAATCAGGCTTATATGATGGTAAAAATATAGGCAATGCAACAAAGTTATTACTAAAACTGCCTCGTCGGTCTGTGACTGCTGTGCTCAGTGCTGGTTTTGGGTTCGATTCCCGAGTCGTGCCTAAATCGATTTGTGGATTTTAGAAACTTTCATAAAGCAGCCCGCAGTCTGAAAGATGACGGTGCCTCGTAAACTCTCGAAATGCTACTTAGTACGTAGTACTCGTTGTAACAGTTCCAAGTCAGTGACCGTCAGGTGAATTTGAGAAAACTCTGACACTAGGGTTTGTCAAATGATTAAAACCTGCAGCTCACTCGATAAAAAGAAGTAAGTACAAAAGCCGTTCGCTAAACGTATGCCAACATTGCTATCACAGGTGCTATTCACGTACAAAACAAAATATTTGTATAAACTCTAGATAGCTGTCCAAGGGAGCTTCAATGTGTTTGTGCATGTAAGATGTATGTCTGTAAAGAGCTTCGGTGCAACATTTTGTTGTAAGTATAGAAAATAGCTTAACAATGTGACTGTGCTAGGTTCTTTCTATACAGGCGAAAACGTGGCTGCAACAGCTATGTATGTGGATATGAATATATTATGTATAGACTTGCAAAATTAAATTAAGCTACCTCTAATCTACTCTTTTTACTGTAAGACTATGCACTCACAGATAAAAACCTAACCATTTTTATAGTCAGGTCAACTGATTACTTCTTATCTCCCAAAAAAGGCCCACCATAGCATACCTAGCTGACTGTTTTTTAACACGGTTTTATTGCAGCAAGATATAGCTTAACTTAAAGTGGAAGCTAAGAGTGTTTCCACACATTAGCAGGCCGCTGGTTTTATGCTGAGCGGCATGCCAGCGGCATATAAAAGCAGATTTGTGCCGACTGGCAGCAGGAATACACACCTACAAAGTTAAGATAACTAGTAAGTAAGCCCTTAAGAGTAAAATAAGTGAGATAGGCTGCGTAAAATTGGCCGAAATGCCTGAAAAAAAGATGTAGGTATTTTCACAATAATTTTCACTTTAATTCGACATAAAAACTTCCAAGTATTCCTCACTTATTTTACACGTTTTGACTATATTTTGAGATAACGAAAAATACTCGTTGTACGCCCAGCGTGAGAACTAAAATACTAGGATGCTTTCAAGTTATAACGTTCATGGTCTCGCTGGGAGATCTCCCGAGTACTGTACTGTTTTATTAAAACTTTTATAAGGAGTTTTCCTTTTGTTTTCTAGAAATTTGAGATTTAGTGACCCTATTTGTTATCGTGTATGATGTGGGGACTGTTTTTTGCTGTGTGTGTTAATGAGGTATTTTTTTTTTAATTTTAGCTAAGAAATTTTGAACTGTAGAATTTTTACAGTATGCCATAGGTAATTGATACAAACTACGTTCAAAGATTAATTGAGTTTAAAAAATTACATATTTAATTTACTTATCATCGTCAGCCTTTTTATCGTCCCACTACTGGGCACAGGCCTCCTCTCACACGAGAAGATTGAGCGTTAATCACCACGCTACAAACTATACCTATAGATACCTAGCTGCTGTAATGTGATACTTTAATATTTATGAGGGATTCAACACATTCTCAGTTGAATTGGCAATTGGCGTCATCTAGCGTATTAGGTATGTACTTATACTTTTAGTTAAGAAAACCTCTATACAGTCGTGTACTAAAAATTATGCGGAAACCGGCTAGCATGGTATGGGCATGTGATGCGGAGAAGTGAGGATCATGTTGTGAGGAAGGTTTTGAGTATGAATGTAGATGGATATTTCGGATGGGGACGACCAAAGAAACGATGGATGGATTGCGTGAAAGTCGATATGGCTAGGAAGAATGTTACTTGTGAGATGACGGTAAATAGAAGAGAATGGAAGAAGAAAACATGCTACGCCGACCCCAAATAGATTGGGTTAAGGGCAGGGAGATAGAGAGTCGTGTACTAAAAATACTACTTACTATGACAAACCCACGTACCCAAATAAAATGAAAGCCATAAGACACGCACATAACATGACCAGTAGATAGTTGTTAAACATTAAATGAGTAAACTTGCTTGATAACCTATTGCTTTACTCCATTACAGCTGAAGTTTTCGCATTATGCCGCGAGAGGTATTTTGTCTACTAAATAATTATTTACTACGTAGGACGCTATATGCTGCAGTTTTGGAGTTCTTATATTATAATTTACTAGCTGTTTTCCACGTTTTTAGTCGTCCTTGGGGAACCACTCCCGGCAACTGGTTAAAAAAGACGAGGTCCTACCTCAGTCTATAGTCTATTTGTATACGAAACTTTTAAATTCGTTCATTTGGTTTGAGGTTAAAGCATGACAAAACGACAGAGTTATTTTTAAATTTTTATTAGTAGGTAAAATATTACTTAATGATTTTTCAGGAAAGCACATACTTACATAAAAAATGTATTGGGCTATATTTTAACATACTTTTATATTTAAAATGATTTCTAATAGGTCCTTAACAAATTACCTAATAACACAGACCTCACGCAAGGTGCATAATATATTGACAACCGTTTTCACCCGGATCAAAAACTCGTACTTGACGCAGCCACGAAAAGGAAACTTAAGCAGATTGGTAAACAGGAAAACAGTAGGTATTATCGGTTCGAGCAATAATCGTAATAATTGAACCGCAAATCAACACTAGCTAATTGCATTAATTACGTACTTATAACATAATTAGCTCGCACTCAAGTTATTAAGCAGCCAATCATCCGAAATATATCCGAATGATAACGATTATTATCCGAATATATCGTTTGTGGTAAGGAAATATCTCAGGGGTTAGGCTGTCATAAACGATCTAGCTGTATTTTCTTTATACAATGCATGAAGCCATAAAAAACAATTAAATACGTAGGTATTTACATTATACCTAACGGATCTGAAAATACAGTCAAACGTCAGGTTTCACCCCCACTTCGAGGAAACTAAGCCGTACCCAGATATGTATAAAGTCCTAAGTCAAAGAGATTTCTGAAGTAGGTATTTGTATTAAGTTCAATCGCTATCTAAGATTTTTAATTCTATTTTTTACCTATTTCATTCAGCAACGATTAAAGCATGAATGAAACAAACATCCACACGTTCACATTTACAATGAGTATCAGATGTTGAGTATACCAACTACATACGAAAAATTTCCATACCCACCCAAAAACACCATACATTTACACAACACACATATCGTGAGCCAAACAGACAGGCCCACGCAGTATTTCACCTCAATTACATAAAGTATATACATAACATTTTATTTTAACCCGAAAACCCGTTCGAAAGCTTGGCGCGGTTAAATTTTAACCAAAAAAAAGGGAAAATAGTTCGTACCCTGTTTCGCGGCAACTGTTTGTTAATTAAATGTAAACACAGGCAACAGTTTCGTTACCGCATCAGTACTTTTTACAGTTTGTTTACACGTTAACGTGTTCTCTTTGTTAAATTGTTCCAACTAGATAGATAACTGTCATGTATTTTGGTTAAATTTATTTGGTAGTAGCTACCGCCAGTCGTCATGCCCGCTTCCTGAGAGATCATCCCGCTTCATAATAAAAAGTAGCCTACCTATGTTCTATTTTGATTTGCCAAAAAATACGCATGAAGAGGCTACAAACATTCACACAAACACATAAACTTTCGCTTTTATAATAGATATTAATGTGATTAGTAGTCCCACATGCGTTAATTTACTTAATTATTTAGTTTATCACTAGTTCACAGAAAAATAACTGCTACTTATCGTAATCAGCAGGATACGAATTTGTCAAAAAAAATATTAAAATATTATTTGACAAGACATTTACTAAATGTAATTATAACTTCAGATTTGATCAGACTAAAGTCTCTGATTAAAGTAATTAAATAGTTAGAAATTCAGCTGAGCCGCTGATAAAGGGTTACGATATCATCCTAATGGACAGTATCTGTTCGCGACGGGCATCATCCGCGCGCCGCGAGCGCATAGTTAGGAATAAGCAGTGTTCGAA
>NWSH02000050.1:1464462-1518148 GCA_002382865.2 Heliothis virescens | reverse complement strand
CTTTTCAGCCGTGGGGGTGGTAGGGGTGTGTTATACATAGTCGGATAGGGCATTTCACAGAGAGTCTGGCAACATTGGTTGTATGTTTGTATCTTGATATTTCGTGTTGTTATTGATGTTTTAAATAATGTAAACAAATAAAATTGAGGCTCGGCGAAGGGGCGAAAACCTGCGGTCCTCGCTACGGTAAAGTTTTCGAGTAGTCCGGTGCGCGAGGATCTCAGGCAATTTGTAGTCATCGGCATAGCAATATTTTGATAGTAAATAGTAATAGTGAATAGTAAGCAAACAAGTGCTTGTATAGTCGCCCCTTCAAGACCTACTTTTGAAGAATTTTGAAGACTTTTATTTATTTCGCCGGTGCATTCCTTGAACCCCATAGTAGCAGACCTGCTTGAAGCCTTGAAGCCTTATCGTACAACATACAGTCCACGTTCGTCAACACAGAACCAGCGACAACACGGCGTCAGCGTCTTGTTAGCCATCGTACCTAGACACACACCTGCTTCGAGTTACGCCCGTCGTGCACANCGTTCGTCAACACAGAACCAGCGACAACACGGCGTCAGCGTCTTGTTAGCCATCGTACCTAGACACACACCTGCTTCGAGTTACGCCCGTCGTGCACAGTATCTAAAGCAATAACAAACTTTATATTTTTACAAAACCTTAAAAAAATACCCAAACCAAGATAAAACGTCATAAAAATGAAACATTTCTATATTTAGGTAACATTACTATAATTTCCAGTTCAAAAATAGATGATGGATAGCATTTCCCATCGGGATGTTGGTATCAGAAACTTTTACCATCAAAACGCTGTCACGCAACATTACATAAGCCTTCACCGAATTCGGATACCAATACTACTACTAATATTGTATCTACTAACAAAAACATAAGAGTGTTTGTTTGTTTGTGTCGATTCCATGCTTAAATGGGACGGCAATCCTTCTTGGATTGCCGTCCCATCGGGTTATGAGAGTGAGGGAATAGGGAGTGCACCTGTGTCAGCGCAAATGCTTGTGCACTATAATATGTGCTGCGCAGCTGGCTGATCTCCTTATATATGAGAACAGCCGCCGTGGCCGGCAATCGGCTAGGATGCCACCGTGGCAAGAATATAGGAAATATTTTTATCCGAGTGTACGAAGTACCTACATAGTTCGTTCAGTTGCAGGACAGACGTGAAATATATACCTACCTACATGTTGTTGTTATTAGAGAATACCTTATAGTTTAAGTGTGTAATATGTGTATAGGAATAATAAACATGTCATGTTATTGTAAGTCATAAGTGACGTAAAGCAAAAAAGAAAAAAAAACTCAAAAGTTACTATTTTTTTTCTGTCTTGGCATATTATTCGGTCAACGTAGCGTGCAAACCTAGTATGCTAGTAAGCGAAATACGATAAAAGCGAAATGCTTAAACCTTACTATGTAAAGAGCAACCGCACAGTGATCTATCATTTTTATGAGCTCGCCATAAAAGCTTAAGCCGAAGCCGAGTGTATGTAACTGCCTATATAAAACCATTGTAGGGGGTTCACTAACATTTACGTAGTAATATCCACTGTATTTGTGATGTATTTGCTGTTTTGTTGGCAAATTGATGTTTGATCAGTTGTCATTTGTATATTTTATCTAGTATCAACGTCGTTTATTTTTACCTTAGGTATTAGTCAATGGTGTACCATCCGTACTATTGTAAATAAAGCTTTTAATATCTACTAATATCCGTATAGTGTCCTGTTGAATCTTCAACTACAACTACAACCTACAACCTCCTGATTTTCAATATTTGTATCTCTTTGCTGTATATTCTACTGAACGGATTTGAAAATTTGATGTGCATAAACCCGGATTAGTAGGTGCCTAAAATGGGAATTAAGTTCGAAAAATCAAAAAATTGCGTTATGCAACATCAAACAGCTAAGTATGATGAGAGAACTTAGACACCAAAAGTACAAAACACATTAGTAGTTGCAAATACTCTAATAATCTAAACTAACTACGCCTTAACCAGTGAACCACATAAAAAACAAAACATAAACACTTCATTTTAAAAACGTTCCATTACACTTAAACAAACAAAATAAATAAACATACTTCGGAAGCATGTCAGTTTTACGCGCCAATGGCACACGCGACTAACGGAACGTACTCACTGAACACATTTAGTTCACTTGACCGACTTTTTTCATATAACATTTCGCCCCTTCATCCCTTAGAAGTTCAACCCCTATCCTTGAGGGGAAAGCTGTAATGTAAGATTATAGCGACATGTGAAATGGGGATGTTTTGACGGACAGATTTATTGTTTGAAGGTCGCCTAGGAGGGTAAAATTATTTCTGTACTGGGGGGTTCATTTATTGTTTTATCTATCTATAATACATAATTATAACAATCTGTACTTATTTAATTGCTACTTTCCAAGATTTCTTCAGCAACCGAAATAATAAATAAAAAAAAAATCTTTTATTTTCAGACGCCAAGGCCCATAAAATGTTAGTAACAATAACAACTTAACCTATGCTAGATAATTACAATCTATAAAATAATAATAATAGAAAAAATACACTGCCTGAATTCACTGGAAGGGTTATCAAGTTGCATGTAAAACATGCAGCTTGACAAACCTATCCAGTGCCGGCCCATCCAATAATCCATAATGAACCTACCTATAAAAAAATTAAACAAACAAAACAACAAACTAAACAAGATTTGAATAACCCTGGGGATAAAACAATGATTATATCTTTTAAATTTGAATGACTGGTGTACTAAATCATTACAGTTAATTTTAATTCCCTTTGTGAAAGTTTAAAGAAAACGTCGGTATTTCACACAATCAGCTTGCACAATAAACTAGATGGTACCTTTTCATAAATACTAAACAATACCTAAATAATAAGAACAGCACAAAAGCATACTAAAGCTATAGCACGACAACAAACTGCAGGATAATCCATTTTTCTCAGCTTACTAATTGGACGGCAGTAACCGCAAACTTTGTGCATAACGACATTTATTCTGCACTACCATTGATCATTATCACAACAGCTTTAGTATTCACAATCTAGTACTAATAATAGAAATGCATAATAGATATATGTATTAGGAGAAAATGGCTGAACAGATTTTTACGGTAATGTATCCAAAGGGTAAGGTAAGGTCCGTCACGAAGCCCTATCTCATGAATAATGATAGCTAAACAGTTGAAACTTTCACAGATGATGTATTTTTGTTACCTAAAACAACAAATACAGAAAATTTGAATCAAATAAGTACCTATTTTAGGGGCTCCTGTACGAAAAATGCATTTTTTTTATAGATAATAATACGGAACTATCCATGCGCTTTTTTCCAATAAATTCTACAATAATCTTCACTACGGTGATTCTTATACAAGTGTTATTGCTTAGTCCTTAAGTATCTATACCAAATAATTAGATTATCTATCTGAAATTCAGCCAATCATAAATTTTATTCTGAACTAAACATATTTAACAATACCCCAATAGTTCGGTTCGAAGCATCGCTTGTTTTAAACTTTTAATAATTTCAAACGAAAAGTTGTTAAAAATATTCATCGGGTATAGTTTTTTGCTCGCTAGTGTACGAAGGTAGTTTTAAACAAGTAACGACGATGCTTTGGTGTCCAGCTCAATTGCTTTTATATTGTTTAATATTACGAAGTTTTATTAACGGGATGCATTTTTATAGGGGTATTTTTAAAGTTACTATACTTATGTTTAATTAAAGATTTACTGAAATATAGGTCTTAGAGCACGTTACCATGTTTGAAAACATCATCAACTTCCTGCCTTGTTCCCAACAACAACAACAACCTTACTAATATTATTTATGCAAAAGTGAATCTGTCTATCTGTCTGTTTGATTTTCACGCCAAACCTACTAAGCCGATTTGGACGAAAGTTACACTGAAGTAGTAGATCCGGTTGTAGGAAGTAATATGCTCGAGACGTACCTAAGTGGAACCACGTGCAACAGCTAGTACCTAAGTAAATAAATAATAATAAATATTCAACAATCAACCAACAACCCCATAAAACGATCCCACACTGAAATACAGCTGACATCAACGTATCTATTTCAACCAAATTCCGTGGACCAAACATTACCTAAGTACGAATGTTTTATCTTTCTGTTTACGACCCCTGAACGTTATATGGTGGCAGTTTGGCAAAATTTAACTCTCGTTTATGCTTACTTTACATTTTGTCGGCAAACTTGCCAAGATGAAAACATGGAGTCTTAAAACTTAGTATTACATTTTACACCGTGAAAATCGTGTTTCATATCTCATACGGTTTATGTTAGAATTTTGTGTTACGCATATCGCTTTTGGCGTTTTATCGTTGAACAAAACGCTATGGTTTATAACCCATGGCTTGCAAACAATAGCCTGTGTTGCCACGTTTTAAAGCTTTGCCTTTTCATAGAATATTGTTTTGATGGTCAAAGTTTTGAGGGGTACTGGGAAGTACGGTTTGGCGTTTAGTGAGTAAAACTAAAATAAAATGAAGCCAAAATACTTGTTCTAGTAAATTAATACTATCGTATAGTAAAAAAACCCTTAGATGCCAAAATAATGTCTAATTTTGCTATTGTGATAGTGTTCAAAAGCTATTGAAGAAAGGCTGATTGAGGTTAGTTGATATGCTGAAGTCTGTACAAAATTCCACTACGAATACAAACAAGCAGATCCGATCACAAAGCTAGTGAAAACACGATAAATAATAAAACAGCACTTTATTTACCCTCATGAATGTATTGTAGAATTATAATACCCGACTTAAACTGCCATATTTTATTCATGGCTCTCAAATGACAGCACATATCGAAAAATTTGCAAGTATATTGTACTTGTGATGTGGCGAATAAATAAAGTCTTGGAAATGTTTCCAATATAGAGTTTCTCTTATAAGTCTTATGCAGTTTGTCTATAGGTTGGTACTGACGACAGCACATGGAGTTACCACAATCTGTCATATTTCTGCAGTCGATTTTCAACCTTATCGCAATGGAGGTAGGTTAATGTTTGATTGGTGAAATTTTACAGATTCGTATACGTCGACCTGCTGTTGTCTGTACCGATACATATTATAAAGAGGTAAAATTGATTGTAAATTTGTTAGTTTGTTTGTAGGGGGTAATCTCTGGAAGTAATGAACCAATTTTAAAAATTGTGTCATTGGTAGAAAGCTACATTATTCGTGGGTGCTATAGGCTATATTTGATCCGGGTACGGGCAGTATTTCCACCGGGACGCGAGTGAAACCGCGGGAAAACGGCTATTTTATCATACTTTAAGTTAGAATGCTGGATAGTTATGAAAGTGTAATTTCTATACAATAAAGGTTTAACTAACGATTTACAGACTTAAAACTACTATTAATTACTAATATATACAAACTAAAATACAAATTTACATAAAAAAAGGGAACATGAGTGATGTTAGGCGTCAATGTTACAATATTAATCTTAAAATCACAATAATATTTCTTACAGATAGTCAGAAGCCAGAAATTCTGACAACCAGTCTTGCCAAGGGGTATCGGGTTGTACCGGATAACCGCGTTGAGGAGGTCAGATAAGCAGTCACAACATGTAAAACTTAACTATTATAAGTTAGAGGAAATTCCTATTTAGATGTATTTCAAAAAATAAATCCCGAAGGTTTTTGGTCGAGCAGATGTTCAAGATTTTTCAGTAGCCAACACAATTGTAGACAGAATAATAAAACTTGAGATAGCGTACTTTTATTTCTATTCTAGAGTAAGGAATTACGGGCGAGAATATCGCATGTTTATTGTCAAAGAATTATTTTCTTCCTAAGTGTTTGTGGTCACGATTTCGCTACAATTTCCTCGAGAGCCAGCAATGAAATTTATAAATCTACGCTTTTGTTTTTTTTTTATAGGATTTTTTAAGGTTCCATTTTAATTAAATAATATTTTTAACTAAAAGTAGGTACAATTAAATGCTTTATATTTTTATAAATAAATAATGCTATTTTTGAAGTGTTTACAGAGGCATTGAGAGTTCAAATTTAACGTTAAACAAACTATTCATTGGCTTGTTAAATTCATCAGAAATAATTTTGGTTTGAGTTTATACAAACATATATCATTTCAAGCAAAAAATAATACAATTATCCAGTTAAGGAAAATGTATGGTTAAAATACACCTATTATAATTCAACCTATCTAATTTCAAGCTCAAATATGAAAAGAATGAGGATAGGATAATATAAAACTGTATAAAGGAAAACCAGAAATGGCTGAAATAATATTTCTGGTTAAATTATAAGGTTTTCAAAACGACACGTGTTTTCTTTTCCTGGATGCCAACGATACTTTATTAATGTACTAGCTTCTGCCAGCGACTTCGTTCGCGGATCATGTCGCTTATGCTAGCGTCACCCATGCGTGTACCCAGTTTCGTTAAAATCCGTCTAGTAGTGTTTGTTTCTATAGCGTTTATACAAACAGACAGAAAGACAGACAGACAAAAATTTTACTGATTACATTTTTGGCATCAGTATCGATCCCTAATCACCCCCTGATAGTTATTTTGGAAATATACTTATTTCATGTACAGAATTGACCTCTCTACAGATTTATTACTTACAAGTAGGTATGGTTAGAAGAATATAGATAAAATGGGGTATTTTTAGGTGCAAAAACAGGTGCAGCTATAAAATCCTTTGGCAATGCACTCAAGGCACTAAGAAGATGCACGACATGGCTGCGGTACATCATATTGCACTTACGAATCAGAAAGCAATTTTATTCGATACTTGATACTACTTGTTCACGATCGATTCTATTTTCGTATCGATTTATTCTTTGTCTGTTTATGAAGTTGTGGTGAAGATGTATTTTTATAAATATTTTGGTTATTTGTATCGAGCAAAACTCTTCACGCAGTTCCTGAGATCGATTTAGAAAACTATGTGATTTTACGTGTCTTCCTCACCGTGGAAAACTTCAATTAAGATAATGATACTTACGAGGCGTATAAAGTGAACCTGATTGGTTTTTAAACCTCTTCTTTTACTGAGTGACTGACTGATTGACGGACAACGCACAGCCGAAACTGTTGTGTAAGTGTAGAAAGTAAAAAAAATATATGAAGGTTTCTTATGGAGTGTAGGAGAGTACTAAAATGGTTTTTAGAAAAAAGTACCATTTACATTGTTAAAATGGGGAAACCGGGGACAACATCCAATGTTTTTATAAAACAACACATAATATAAAATATTAAACAAGATGAGTCCACAATCTTGTCTGAGCTCAACGATAACAGTCCATATTTTCGTCTTAATTTGTGGAGTGCTTCGAAAATTAGATCTATTATATCGCCAAAGGAGACAATGACTTGAGCCGCAAGCAATCTGTGGGAAGTTTTCATTTAAATTTTAAGCTGAAGTCACACTGAACTCCATAATGACAGCGCCAGACTTTCTCGCGATTATTTCCTTATTGTTACTTGAAAATACTGTGGTAAAAGTAGTTGAAGGTTTTTGTAAAAACAAATTCTGGATACCTAACTGGAACTGAATCTGGAACTGTAAATGAAACTGGTTATCAAAACGAATCTAACGGGTCTAAACACGACATCGCTGCTATAAGTTATCGAGGAGTGAGCTGGTCTGCGGGTGATCCAGGCATCAAAATCAGGTTCGATTCGCCATAATATTGCATTTTCTAAATGACAATGACTGTCTAGGGTTTTTGAAAGTGATGCAAAATTGAACTGCAAGATTTTATTACAGACACAAACATCGGTGAAGGTAAATCATGCTTGTAAAAGAGTTTTCTCTACACAAAAGAGTGGTGAATTATATTATGCTGCTTACAAAAATGAGTACTGGATATGCTTAGGTTATTTTGGTAATGTTCCACTTAAAATAGTAGACTTATAGTATTGTTTGGCACACCCAATTCATTTTAAAAATATTTTCTGTTCAGTACTTTTGGCCAAGCAGCAGTTGTTATCACAAAAAGCAAACAGCACCATTAAAATCCCAGAATACGGTTGGACCGTTTCATACAATATTTTATTATCATACCATTACTTTTATTTTTTATGAAACCTTCGGTATTTTACTACGTGGACAGAATTTAATAAAGGGGGGAAACGTCACAAAGGTCTCCCGGACTACGTGACGTCGTGTTAGCTTTTATATTAGCCATGAAATGTTTAGATTTATTTTTATTATTAGAGAAAAAAGTAGAAAAAAAATAATATTTTTTTTGTATTATTATGTTAGAAAATATAAGGTTTGTTTTTTTTTCATAAACTGATATGAATAAAGGAGCAAAAAAATGAGTTTTTAGATTTTTTTAGTTTTCCTATTACTTTTATAAAATTGCATCACGCATCACATAGTATTATCTCCTACCATTTTGATCACAAAACAAAAACAAACTATAGACATTAGTCTGGATTCGCTCTTCCAAATCGGTCTAGTAGTTTCGAGGCGTTTAGGGTTTACCTATATAAAAAAATATCTTTATAATATTATATTATCTACTATAGAAAGGTAAGTAGATAGATTATTTAATTTCTAACCTACTCCTTCAATACGGCCCTCTTACGACAATAGGTATACCTACAATCGAAAAAAATTGCGTATCGGCTTGAAATTGTCATAAAAAATTGCCGACAAGTTATCTCGAGATAGGTAAGCTTTCAGAAAGTCTATATCAAATCAGTCAAGTCTATTGAATTAGAAACAATTCGTCATACCTATCTTTGAATATATCAATGTCTGGGAATTTAGGGTTGTATCTATTATGACATCGAATAAAGAGGATTTCTTATTTAGTAACGAAATTAAAAAAGGGTTTAGGTAAAAAGATTAGTAACAGTTCGAATTTTTGATAAGCATGTTTCATTTCATGTGACCGATGTTTAGGTAAAAATTAAGTAGGTACCTATGTAATAAATGTGTTTAGTAGGAATGAAATATAGTAAAAGTGAAATATAGTATTGAAGAAAGACGAAGACTATGAATATGTTCTTATTACTTAGGTATAGCTAAGCATCATCATCTGTCTATTCTTTTCCCAACTATGTTAAGATCGACTTCTAGCATAGTTTACATACATGGGCCAAATGCCTACTGACCTCCTCAACTTATTAAACCCTTGGTGCCATGGAGCCTATCGGGAGTCCCACCTATCTAAATCGGTTAAACAAACGAGTCATATTCACGTTTACGGATATGTAATGTACCTACAGACAGAGCAAATCAAGTTACCACAATCTGTAAAATTTTCTGCAATAGTTTTTCAACCTTATCACAATAGTGGAAGGTTAATGTTCGATTGGAAAAATTTGATAGATTACCCGAATCTGTCAACCTATTAACCTTCCACTATTGTGATAACTGTCTGTACTTGTCATTAGTTGCGATTATCATTCGTTTAAGTTTCAAGCATAAGCCCTAAGTCACAGTTTAAATATATGTAGAACAGTTGGGAAGCTACCTACTAAAGTACGTAACGTCACACTCACACTCGCATGCGCATTGACAAGCATTTATGTACCTTTACCAGTGCTGTCAGTACTTGCTGTGGCATCAGGAGCTACCGCGCCAGCTAGGATTCGGCCAAATTAGGAACTAAAGTTTGACAGACATTTAAGTCAGTACTACCAAATGACAACCCTATGGCTTCGATGATGCTTACGTCATCATTTTGACAACAAGGTTAAGCTTAATTACTGGTACATATTTATTCTGTGCCTAAGTGTAGTAACCCCTTAACAATACATCTAAACTCAAGTTTCTTTCACAAATCGGTTCAGTGAATCCGCATATTACTTTTAGTCTCTCTCCATTTTCTTATACTGTTACTCGCGAAGTTACGAGAGTGTAATCTTTCCGAATGAGTAATCGATGGCGTTGGAAATCGATATTCACGTGATCGACTGTGTTATAGTGTGATTCACACTATTGAATACTTTGGTGTCCCAGTTGGGCGCCAATACGGAAAATGTATTTATGGCTTTTTTTTGGCGATGAATAAAATTTATAGCGTTATAATAATTACGTTGGAATTATATTTTTATTCTTGTATTGTATATGTCACCATAAAATTATAAACATCGTTCGATTAAAATCTACCTCGCGAGACTGCAAACTGTCGAAATATTGTGGACTGTCGCTGATTGGTTGGCCTTACAATAGACGTCCGTGATTGGTCGGTTTAGCAATAGTATTTTGTATACAGTGAGTATTTTGTACATTCGACTAAAAACATATTTCAGCACAAAAAATATACCTACAATGAAACACAAAGTATCTCTACAGAGTTCAATTGCTTGAACCGTAGTATGTATCGGTCATAAAACTAGTGACGTCATAACTCGCAGGACGAGTTTCCAATAAATATATATTTTATGACGTCATTCTGTGTCAGTTTTCTATGTTTGATTGGTAGCAACAGCAGGTTATTTTTCTGTGGATCAATCGGTTGATTCTTCGAAAAAACCGATGGGTAATTTAATGAGAAAATGAAAATTTGTACTTAATCCATACCTACTAATATTATGAAGAAAAATATGTGTATGTTTGTAACGTACTGGCTCAAAAAGTACTGGACTGATTTCAAAAATTCTTTCACAGATGGGGAGCTAGACTATCCTTGAATAACATAAGCTATAATTTGTATAGGTGCGGGAAGTACAGACGACAGCAGGTCAACGTACACGAATCTGTCAAATTTTACCAATCGAATATTAACCTTCTGTATTGTGGTATAGGGTTGAAAATCTATTGCAGAAATTTGTCAGATTGTGTTAACTTGATGTGCTGTTGCCTGTACCTAACTGCCCTGGAATACGGGTGAACTGGAGAAAAAATAATTATTTATTAACTTCTTGTTTCAAAATCGTGTTTTTATTCAGTTTTCTCCTACACAAATAGCAAAATGAATATTGGGAATGGGTAAATCTACGGGAAAAAACTCAAAAGTCACATCAAATAATGTATATTCTTTGAGGTAATATGAGATAGATATTAATAACTTGAAGATAAAATCGTGGACATTTTAATTTGATCTCCGCTTCACACAAATCTATTGAATCCGCTTAAGTCGATAGAAACGATATCGCCTTAGGCTCTCGATAAGGTAAACCTATTGACTTGAAAACTTCTAGAAAACTTATCTGTTTGAAGGACACAAATCATTTTTTTTTTATGTAAGACATGTTTATTGTATTATTATTTTTATTTGATGTAAAAAGCAGTGCAGAAAAAAATATTTTAGAATGAAGTTTCATTCCGAGACTAGCTTCTGCCAGCGGTTTCACCCACGTCGTCGTCAAAAGTAGCCTAAAGCCTTCCTCGATAAATGGACTATCTAACACTGAAACACCGAGTGGAGAAGATTGACATACAGTCACGATCCTCAGCAGTGAGGGAACGACCAGAAGGATTTCTTTTAAATCGGTTCAGTAGTTCCTGTGATTAACGCGTTCAAACAAACAAACTTTTCAGCTTTATAATATTAGTACAGATTGTGACTTTCAAAAGAGAGTAAGTATCTCCTATTTCAGCAGTCGGTCAACCCTGTATAGTCTCATTTGATATCATAAATATCAGTGTTACAAAATTGCTTGTCGCAAAGTAACTATAAAATTCAATGCTCTATGACTGTAACAAACTTACAAAGTATGTAGCTATAAGTTATTTAAATGTTAATATGACGTTTTATGGACCTACGCTTTGCATGAATCGAACTCGCAACAATATCTCTATGAGATATGAATATCTAAATATTGTTCAGAAACTAGAGTCTTACTATTGTTTAGAACCTTATGTTTTTTTTTGTTGAGTAGGTATATTACTAGAAATTTGCTTTTTCAAAAAAACTGTCAGATTAACATGGTCTCCCAATATCAACCACTCGACGCTACCAACTTTAACAGTACTTTCACACTGGTAGATTTTGTCGTTTGTAAGACTCTACTGTTTTAAAAACTAAGCGTTTTTCTTACTGCCACATATTCCGTCTAGCAAAAAACTGGTTAAAGTCAAAGTTAAATCATTTATTTAATTTAGGCCTTTACAAGCACTTATGAATATAAAAAATATAACTAAAGTTGATTCTAATTGGTCGTTTGGATTCAAGTAATTCTACCGGTAGTTATAATTTTTTTGTTGCAGCGGAAAATCTATTAGAAAGAAGGAAAGAAAATACATTTTAGGTATTGCGTAATTAAATTTTAGTGTATAAGCTCTATAAGTATTATCAATATCTAAGTCAAAATGACTGTTTCATTGTTGCTTCACGAAATATACTTCTCAGTAGTGCATTTAGATCTAATTTAGGTCTCCGGGCGTTTGTAGACGAGACTTGATAAGACAGCTGATTGACAGTAACTAGCACTCTTGTCTATTCCTAGAGGTTGCAATATATGGACAGGTCTATTAAGGTTGTGTGTTAAGAAATAGATTTATTATTATTAATTGCGTTGACGTAGGTATCTATACTAATATTATAAAGCTGAAGAGTTTTTTTGTTTCTTTGTTTGAACGCACTAATCTCAGGGACTACTGGTCTGGTTTGAAAAATTCTTTCAGTGTTAGATAGCCCATTTATCAAGGAAGGCAATAAGCTACTTTTTATCCGGGTGTGCGCAGAAGTTCCTACGGGAAAGCGGGTGAAATCGCTGGTGGAAGCTAGTCATTCAATATTGTTCACGCTTGCTTAAGGAGGATTGGCAATTTCAGACTTTAAAGTCCGATTTCCAAAATATACTATACTACTACTATCTACTATACTAGGTACTCAGAAAGTACAAAATAATATAGATATTAATTAGAAAATACATATAGGTACCTACCTATATACGAAGTTCAGTTTTTTGACTGCCTCATTTCGAATTTAAGGTTCTAAATTATTTACGCTAACGTAAAATTTATCACCACTTTAGTATTAAACAAACTTCGTTAATCAAGAATTAATTAATCAGTTTACTTTTTAATTGTAGCATTGACTTGTTTATTGAAAACAAATGAATTCGCAATGTAATCAAGGGACTGAATTATTGAATACTTCGCGGTGTTTTATTATTTGAATTCAATGAGCTGAAAGCTAAATCGATGGATAAAACGATTAAAAACTTTGATTACTTTTGATATCTATACAAATATTATAAAGAGGAAAGATTTGTGTTAGTAGGTAGGTATGTTTGCAACGAGTCGGGGTCAAAAAGTACTGAACCGATTTTAGACTCCCCGAGTAACTCTCTCTGCCCAGCCTTTTCCCATCTACGTTGGGGTCGGCTTTCAATCTAACCGAATGCAGCTGAGAACCAGTGTTTTTCATGGAGCGACTGTCTATCTAACCTCCATAACCCGGGCAACCCGATACCCAGTTGTAAGACTGGTTGTCAGACTTTCTGGCTTCTGACTACCCGTAACGACTGCCAAAGATGGTCAAATGACAGCCGTTTAAACTCCCCGATTAATATTGACTATAATTTGTCCGGATACGGAAGAAGAGGTTCCTCCGAGATGCGAGTGAAATAGCGGACAAAATATCTAGTTATCTGACAACATGTACCTAAATATCTCAAACGTTTTTGTAGCTATAAAAGCAACTTCAACAAACGCTTCCATCACCAACAGTATCAATTAAAAACAATTCATGTGTAGGTATACCCAACTACTTTGTCGCGGGGTTGCTTTAAATAAATTTCCACGTGACCACTTGGCAATTAAAACTTGTATGGTGAACGGGATTAGCAAAAACTACAGTTCGGTATACGCATGACGTTGTCGACACTAGATAAATGGGGAGAACTTTTAATTGCTTTCCAACGTCTCCGATAGCATGGATGTTTGTGGGTTAACAGTTTTTACTCATTATAAGAACACGTTCAATTATTTATGTGTTGGTAGGACAGTGTGGTTTTGATTGGTGTTATTGATAGGAGTGTGTATGTATTTGTGTTGCATACCTAAAAAGCGCTGGATATATTTTACCTATATTGTAGGTATATATTTTTGTATTGTTTGTGTACTAATGTTTACTTATATATACCTAGTACCAGCCTGTTATAGTTAAAATTGAGAAACAATAAAAAATATTAGGCATTTCAAACACTAATGAGAACTTTGGAAAATGTGGTAAATAAGTACCCCATTCTGCCTAGCCTTTTCCAAACCATGTTGGGATGTGCTTCCAGCCAACTGAAGGTAGCAGAGAACCAGTGTTTCACATAAAGTGACTGTCTATCTGACCACCACAACCCAGTTACCCCTTAGTAAAAAGATGGACCTTAATGTCATAAAATGAAGCAAATCCATTTAATTCCACATTTTAGTCCAAATAATCTTACTATCTTTCTACAAGCAAGCTAACAACTTACCCCGACGTTGCTCATTGTAGACAAAAGCGAATAAATCTTGGCCTTGTCGAATAAAAGCATTCATTGGTCGTGCGGTTACGTTGGCAAATTGTGAATAATTCCTGCAGCCATTTGCTTCCCGGGCTGATTTTGCTGACTTTTGTTCTGTTCTATATTTACCGAGTATAATTGAGTTTTGTTATATTTTCTTTGTGATAAAATAAATGTGTATTTGATTATTTATTGAAATGCTGTTTGGTTTTGTTTGTAAATTGCTTTACCTCTTACTACAGCTTTGGTTTTCGGCATTTTTTTATTAATCCAAATTAATATCTGTTCCTATAGAGAGTCTAAGACGATGATTATATGTCCTTCTTGTTTTTTTATTAAAGCACATAAAAACAGTAGAAGACCATGTCCCGTGCTAACTTATTATTGCACCCAAATATATAGCACTTAGCCAATAGCCTTCATTGATAAATAGTGGATAGCCTATTTATCAAGGAAGGCTATTAAGTACAGACAACAGCAGATCAACGTATACGAATCTGTCAAATTTTACCAATCAAACATTAACCTACCCCCATTGCAATAAGGTTGAAAATCTATTGCAGAAATTTGACAGATTGTGGTAACTTGATGTGCTGTTGTCTGTACAAACACACATCAAGTGTCCACAATCTGTCAAATTTCTACAATAGATTTTCAACCTTATCACAACACTGGAAGGCAAATGTTCAATTAGTAATATTTGACAGATTCGGGTAAGTACCGTGACCTGTTGTCTTTACACTGAAATATTTCTAATAGGTCTATCCATCTCCATCCATCATATACAGGTCTATAATACTAGTCTAGATAAGAGAGTAGGTACTTACTACACCTATTCAACTACAGAACCCAACGAATCCTTTTCAAAATCACGACCACTAACGAGTATACCATCGCTCCCCATTTGTGCCTGCACTTTGTCTTGCAGCTGAAACTCTAAGAAACAAAGACAATCCCGATCTTTCAGTGCTAATGGATAGCTAGTTCGGTCCGTTCAATCCTTTTTAGTTGAATTACTCCGGGTTTCTGATTTCTATTTAACGATAAGGTTACCTATATGAGTGAGATTTGTTGGTTTTGTTTTTAGATTAGTGGTTTTGTTTTTATCACTAGCTGATTCCTGCTCGGTTTTATCATGTGACTATATTCAGAGCGTATGGGCGTTATCGTGCGTATACTTACATATGACATCAAATAATTGATTAAGTACCACCGGTAAAAATACATGCCCAATTTTGTTACAAAACTAACTGTCAACAAAAATCCGTCCAGCGCACAGCCATTCATTTGTTTTCACACTGTCCATAATACATCTGTAAGTTCAGTGAGAAAATAATTTCATTCTACATATTTTTCTAATAGGTATTTATTTTCACAGACACCGCTCTCAAACCAGAATATAACACAACATAAAATAAACAGAACAAAAATAAACCTCCATGATACAAACATAAGAGCATCGCATACTTACTCAAAGATTGCTTATTTAAAATTCGCCAAGTTTCCATGTACGGGACTCGGGAACGCGAAAGTTAAACAACTACATTTAAGATTTTAAAGTACAACCCATACTACAAGTTATCTATCGAGGTTCAAAGCGGGAGTTAGGTAATTAACTACACTGTTCGCGGAAGCCAACAGGTCTAAAAGTGAGGCTTTTAAAACAGCTGGGAATCATGAATACATTAAGGATTTTAGAGTTTTCTATCATCGTGAAAAGTCATCAGAAAAATATGAAAAGATAAAACACCAAATAAGTGGACAACAACTTATTATGATTATTATTTTTTTTGTACCAGCACCTGTACCTAAATCAACCTTCCTCAATCAGTCAAATGTTCTCAATATTTTTTTAAACTTATCACAATAAACTAACCAATAGATTAACCTTAAAGGTTATCGTTCAATTAGTTCTGAATTTTGACGGATTCGGGAAGATTGCCTTAGGGCGTGTGAATATACCTACATCAGTCTAAAAATACCATGATTATATTGTCATCAATTAAAGATTTATGTTGAAGATCTACCATAGCACTCTCCCCTTCTAACAAATACCATATCACCTTATTTTCAACTCAACAATAAAAGCATCAAAAATGAGATTACCAACAACCTTCGCTTATTTAGCAGCCCAACTCAACGGGTTGGTAGCAAAAGTTTAAAATTCAATCAATTTTGCGCTCCGCAGCCTCTATTCACAGTTCGGGTGTTTTGTTCCTGTAATTTTCCTTGTTCACTATGATGTTTTCAGGCTAACTCGTGTTCCTTTGCGGTCATCGTGGGAATGGGTTAGTGTTAAACCCTCTGTAATCAGCTGATTGGCTTTTATTTTAGAGGATTAATTGAGTTGGGTGGTTTTATTTTTTTTGTTTTTCGATTTAGGGATGGTTAGTAGAAAGTCTTCTTAAGGCTTCGTTTCCACCAGAGATATATATTAAGCGTTATGTTCCCTGCAATGTCAAAAGTGTTGTGTATTAAAGTTTTCACAAGTTTGATATAAAATGTGCTATAGTTTGGCGTTATAGACACTTACTAATCGATCTCTATGCAGTAACATTTTCTGCAATTTTTAACTCTTCTTTCTCCAAAATCCACCAAACAAAAACAGACAGAATTTTACACAAAACACCCATAAAAAACGCCCTTGATAAACAAAAAGCTACAAAAATAATCGCCCTCTAAACGGCATTTAGGGGTGAATTGGAAACATTTTGTTACGGCGTGATAATCGAGTTAACGTGACACTGTTTACAGTCACGTAGAATATGGACGCCGTTGCGAATGCCGCTAATGGCTGCCTCTTGATCTATCGTACAGTAACTGCGTAGCTGCGTGGAGTGAGAAAGATCCTAATTTCTAAAGATAAAGAGGAATTAAGATCTGTTTATTTTTGGAAAAATGACATCTTAAAGAACGATGGTTTAGAATTAATTAATTTGTGTCTAAATGAGGTTCGTATGTTATGTCCGTATAAATATTTGGCACTCTCTGATAGGTTGATACGCAAAGTTTATTTTGAATGCACGGTTTTAGAAAAAGAAGAAACCTCACTGTTTATTAAGCTCCTTATAAAATTATAATACACTGAACAACTCACTACAATATCCCCTTTTAGATTAAACTTTTGACATTTCGCATTTCCGCACAAAGTTCAAAACGTTGACACTTTTTTCCTTAAACCAACCGCAAAATTTGAAACAACCAAGTTCGAAAAACCATTTAACCGTATCGTTGGCAAAGATTCAAACTTTTTCCAACAATTTCACCTTTTGCTAAGTAAACTTATCGAGTTGTTGACCTTGCAAACTAATATTATGAAGCAAATAAACTTAGCAATGTTTACCAAAAAAGTCTGCGTTATCAAATAATTTTGGGTCACGTACAAGATTCACGCGGCTATAAAAGTAACATAAAAAAGAAATACCAGTAAAAAATCTAACAGAATTCTAGCAATGAACAGTTTAGTACGAGCTATCTGGCAACAGCCATAAAACGTATCTGATGGGTTTTCAGAAAAACAGAATGCAGTAACAGAGGCCAACTTGTATAGTTGTAAACATAAAAAATATATAAAACCTTATTTTTGGTATGGCAACTTTATTCGGCGGGTGCAGCGTGATTCAGAACGTGGTCGCTAACGAACCAAGAGTTGCGCGACAGTATTTGAACAACATTGTCTGTGGTTGCCATGTTAAAAACTAAAGAGCACTTCTCACTGTTTTTTGTGTTTGTTAAAGTTGCAGAAACTGTTTCTTTTACATGCTGATTTTGTTTTTATGCTGTTTGCACCTTTCGAATTGAAAGAAAAAAAATAACAAATACCTTTTTTACTTCGAGTCGAAATTAGAGAAAGGGTACCTACGGTCAGCATAGCAAGCAAAAAGTTAAAAAAAAATAGCAAAATATGCTGACATTATTTTTTGTATTTGTATTGGATACATCCCATTTGGGTATCTCATATGCCGAATACTTCAGTTTTGTTCTAATATTACAGCTAAGAATAGGAAGAACCCTGTTTGTTTTTCCTGGAGACTTCGCACATAATCGTATCAGTTTTGTAACAAGTTTCAAAACACTGCTATCTAGACGTGTAACCGCTGCCACTGCGCAAGTTTTGTACAAAGAGTGTGGAACATTTTCTAGACCTCGTATTAGGTCCCCAATACAAGAAACTAAACTAATATAATAATAACGAAGTCAAAACTACTTTGTTGAAGTTTTATTAAAGACTGGCTGCTTTCTGTGGTTTCATCCACATCGCGTACAAACGAATTCCTAAACTCGAAAAGTGTGAAAAATATAGTCTACGTCTCCTAGGGATAGTGTAGCTTCTCAATGATGCAAAATATTTTTTTAATCGGTGCAGTGGTTTTGAAGCTTTGAGCATACAAACAAACAAAGACTTACTCTTTATAATATATAAACTTTTTTGTTTAGACCAAATGGTCTGCCAAAAAACGCTCAAATAACTCGTCCTAGCTAAATCTGATTGCAGCTTGGCTGAATTTTGTGAAACACAATTTTAGCTATTGTATAAAATTTGAGTCTGCAATTTGTTTTGTTGTATTCAAGAAATAAAATGAAAAATATGACACTCGTACATACAAACAAATGTATTTGTTTCATGTTGGTTTTATTTTTGTGCCTTTTTATTGCAAGTGCAACTTTTTATTGCTATGATGTAGCTGGTATGCAAAAGCTAGTTCCTATTTCAACAGGAACCTGAATTTAGCTTGTAAAATACGTTTAGCGTTTCTCGTCATGTACCAGTACAGTGAACTCATTCGCAACAAAATGGGAGAGTGCTGTAAATACGATTTTAATATTAGTGATTTATTGTATCGTAACCAACTTTGGAATAAATTTACCGATGTTTAAGTAATTAGTCGTGTTTTGTTTAAAGAACTGTTCATATTTCATTGTAAGCAAAGAAAGCTGGCATTGCTGTCGTCAATACACTTTTTTTTATCGATAGGAAATCATCAGTATGAACCTCTCTGTGGGTGACAGCGTGAGGGAGTGTCAAACTTTTACTGACTAAAACCCACCGTGTTCCTTCGGGAGCCCTTTGTGCGCCAGGGCCGCGGTAACTCTTTCGAACAACCCGCAGCATAAACTTGGGCCTTAGACAGTGAAGATAGAATTCAACATAACATTACGTTGTCCAGATGTTGCTACCATTACATTACCGGTATGTTCCTTATAAGGCTGAGATGCTGGTGGTGATGCGGCACTACGCATATTCATACAATTATTTTGTCTTCTTCTTATCGAGTGAGCTGCAGGCTTAATCACCTAACAAGCCCTAGTGTCAGAGTTTTCTCAAATCCGCCTGACGGCCTCTGACGTGGATTTATATACGACTGCTACTGAGTAGCATTCGAGGACGACGGCTTTACGTGCCCTCCCAGGCACGGGGGTGTAACACCGCCAACTTCCAAACTCCAGGCTGCTTTGTGAAAGTTTCTAAAACCCACAAAGCGATTTCGGCCTGGCCCGGGAATCGAACCCGAGACCTGCGATCGGCAGTCGCGCTATGCGACCACTAGACCAACGAGGCAGTAAATTATTTTGTGGTAACATGGTATGATTCGTGTGCAAGTTCCTTAATTCTCCTAAAACAAAGCCTTTGTGCTAAGGCCGATTTTTTATTCGCATTTTTTCAACTGGCAGCACAAACAATAAGCTAGTTAACTCGATTTCTCCCTTATTGCCTATAAACTGCATTTCTCAAAGAAAACTTTGCGAACTTGCACAATAATAAGCAGTTTTGTTTTTGTTTTATCTTACTGAAAAGGGAAATACGATAAATAGTTTAAAATTATTACTCATAAAACGTTGTTTTTTGTTATATTTTGAGATAATATTGGCCTGTAGATATAGAATTGAATTTAATAAAAAATCTTTGAATATGTTTCCTTATGTTACGACGTTTGGTTAGATCATTGGCATTAAACCGTGTGACAATTTTCAGGAGCACCTATCTAAAATGTCAATTAACATGATAAAGATAAATAAAAATTAAATGAACAAAAAAAACTCCTTACTCTTTATTTTATAAGACAACCTTCATTTTTGTGCTGTTCGTGTAAATATATCTCCAAACGTAACAGGCGGGATTTTGTTCAGCAAATGTCTTACACTCATTCGATTTTCTTCGCAAACATTAAGACTAAGTACAGACGATAGCACGTTAAGTTACCACAATCTGTCAAATTTCTGCAATAGATTTTAACCTTATCACAATAGTGTAAGGTTACAGTTTGATTAGTAAAGTAAAAATTACGTGAAAAAAATCCTAACCATGAGAGATAACATTTTATGAGACAATCCTTATGAATGTGCTACAAGTGTAAATCTATCTAATTTTTTTTGCAGCAAATATGTCACACTCATTCGATTTTCTTCGCAAAAATTAAAGCACCAACAAAAACAATCAGTGCTAAACAAAGTAGACACAATATAACAAAAGCTAATTAAAAACTTGCTACTACAAGAAATCCAGGCGGAGTTGAGTTGTGAAAGTTAGTATGTTGTTCCGACATATTTGTTCAGTGAGTTGTCAACTTACATAGTCTTGGACGATGGGGAGGAACCGTGAATATGTTGCAAGTCATACGCTGTTTTAGAAGTGGCAAGAAAGATTTTTGGGGAGAAAAGTGGTTGAAAAAAATCACAGTTATTAGCAACGTACTTATTTGAATTTTAATACTGTATTTATAAAAAAAAGCGGATAAAAAAAAACTAATAAAAATATTTTTTACGTCATTTTTTTAACACGGTAGGTAGCCCAGTGGGAAATAAAATAAATACGTATAGTATTTATTGCATGTGAAAAAAAACTTTTGTTCCGTATTATAATGATAACTGTAAATAAAAAAAAAATATCAGAAAAAAAACCTTATTTTTTTACACATAAAAAAATACACCTTAAATTTTATCACCTCAAACTCACCAATAACTGTCAATGCAACTAAAAACCCAACTTTTCCTATAAAATATGACATCCATGATGCATTTGGAAGGCGTCCAGCGCATTGTTGCAGTAGCCTATCGCGATAACGAGCTAAGCATTGGACAAGAGTCATTATTTATTGGCTAAGATTAATTGGGCCTGAGATAAAGCTGGGATGCTGAGGCTAGAATTTTGTTGAAACGACGGATTAAATTGACGTTGATTTGTATTACGAGTAAATAGGTGGAGAAGGATGGATTGATATGAGCTTATAAAACCTAAGGGTATATTTGGTAACTAGGATAAAAAATAATATATAAAACACAAATATATATCATTGATCAATTAAGTAAGTATAAATGTGTACAGACTACAGTGGGCCAACTTACCCGACTCAACCAATCGAACATTAATCTTCCACTGTTGTAATAAGGTTGAACATGTATTGAAAAAACGCCATCAGTACCTACCTACCGCCCAAGACAAATTTTGAATGCCCCTTACATGTATGTACCTACTTACTTCTTTTTAAAAATTGGCAATGCACAATAATCGCTCTTTATTATCAGACTAGCTTCTGCCAGTGGTTTCACCTGCGTCCCGTGTGAACTACTCGGCGCACCCGGAAAAAAAAATAGCCTATAGCCTTCCTCGATAAATGAACTATCTAATACTGAAAGAATTTTTCAAATCGGATTAGTAGTTCCTGAGATTAGCGCGTTCAAACAAACAAACAGACTTTTCAGCTTTATAATATTAGTATAGATGAGACCTACTCATTAACCTACCCCTAACATAAATAAACCTAGGCATATCAACAACTAAAAAAAAAACAAAAGCATTATTGAAATTTTGCACACCTTCATTGAGACAGACAACGTCGTGATCCGAGTATCAAGTGCTAAAACATACATGATTCCCTGTTGCCAGTGAAAAGATAAAATATTCTATGAATAATGCATGAGTTATACTTCGACAGGGCTGAGTGAGATCGTCTGTATGTCTGACGAAACCTTGGGACCACTTTTCGGTGTTCACATGCGTTTTTTGGTGATATTTTGTCTGTATGTTACGGGGTTTTTGAAATAGTATTGTGTTGTTGTTTTTGTTAAAAAAAAGTAAAGTAATATCTATTCTATTAAAAGTTTGTAGGGCTCCGAAACGACAGACGAGATTTAAAATTCTTTCACTGTTGGGAAGCTACACTATCCTCAGTTACGGATAGTGACTGTATCGGATACGGGAAGAAATTCCCCTGGGACGCAGATGAAACCATAAGAAACAGCCAGCAAGTTATTGGTAGGGTTATTGCTTTTCTATGACTTATTGAGTAATTATGGCAACATAATAAAATTAAGGTACGTCTTATTATAAATGGCTAAAAAAACCAACATAAAAATTACACAACACAACAAAAATCCCCTCTCACTTAAAAAATAACTTAAAATGTTTATCACATTTTATTTAATGATTACAATAAAAAAAGCTGTAGCGTACTAGAGCGAGCATTTGATGAAAACACAGCATCCGACATTCGTGTCACGATTCCGTTAAATTTCCCTAAAGATAATAAACATTTGCAGGTAAATTAAACAGCTGTTTTACTCCTCTGTATTTTTCCATTGGCCACCACAAAAGTTAACGTGTTATTTTTAAAACACCCTCAATTATGCCATGGGTCTTAAAGTATGGAAATTAATGTAATTATACTGTACAAAAGTTAATTAGAAGGATAATTAAGTATAGGTCAAAGGTCGAATTGATATATATAGATAATTGGAAGGTAAGGACGTTTGTAATGGAATGTACACGTCTGGGGTTGAAATGGTCTTTGAAGGCTTGCAATAATAATATATCTAATGAGGAAAAGGTTGTTTCAATAGGTACTGTTATTTTGGTGAACATTATATTATCTGCCTAGCCTTTTTCCAACTAGGTTGGAGTCGGCTCCCAGTCGAAGGAAGCAGCTGAGTAGGTACCAGTGTTTTACATGGAGCGACTGCCTGTTTGACCTCCTTAACCCAGCTATCCGGAAAACCCGATACCCCTGGACTCGTTGTGAGACTTTCTGGCTTCTGACTTACCGTAACGACTGCCAAAAATGGCCGTTATGACAACATGGTCACCCATCCACGGATAGACCGCGCCAAGCGTTGCTTAACCTTATGATCGATCGAATCGCGCGGCTTTGACATAGCTACTATGAGCTCAACACAAAAAATAATGATATTAAATAAAAAATCAGAACTCATGTTACAAAGTAAAGAAACGATTCCTTTTTTTTCTTTATAAAAATATATTTCAATTTGAATAAATATTTTGCAAAATAAATACAATCAAAATATTTTTAAAGTTATTCCATACAATGTAACACACAATAAAAATGCCACACCTCATAAAAATAAATTGTCATTGTTAAATATTGCACAAATAAATGTTTAGCTTAAATATTTAAATTAGGAAGCATTTTTTTAGAAAATAATATAATTTTAAGATTATTTTGGTGAATATAGAATTAATAATGGATTACAACGTGACTTCACTGTTTTCGTTACAACTAGCTGTACCCCGCTACTCCACTCGTTTCCGGAAGGAACGACTTCCTACACCTGGATAAACAGCCTATGTCTTCTCAGACTAACTTACCTACTATAGAGCACCTTCACACTAGTGTTTGTCCAGCGTAGATGTTCGATAAACGTATGCGCAGCACAGATGTCGCGTTATCGCGGCGTCATCTATAGTTTTATACTAATATTATAAAGCTGAAGGGTTTGTTTGTTTGTTTGAACGCGCTAATCTCAGGAACTACTGGTCCGATTTAAAAAAATCTTTCAGTGTTAGATTGCCCATTTATCGAGGAAGTCTATAGGCTACTTTTTATCCGGGTGCGCAGAGTAGTTCCCACGAGACGCGGGTGAAATTTACAATACATCGCAATTGTGTGACGTCTGCGCCGCTTTTGCGCGGTGTCTGTGCTGCGAATACGTTTATCAAACGCCTACGCCGAACAAATGCTAGTGCTAAAACGTTCTTATACTTCTATGTAAGGGTCAATTTATACAAGGGGAGAGTAAAAGCGCGTCGAGTTGCTTTCCAAAACTGAACATAACAAATTCAACCTTAACTCCACATCGTAACGCACACATTACTTCTGAACAACTCTGATTCGCATTCGTACGGCTTCGCTTTAGGGTCTATTTATAATAGCGCAAAGTCGAAGCGCATAGAAGCGTCAAACTCTTTATAACTAAAGCGTAGCCGCACGAATGTTGTTCACTTGCAGACGCAGACTTTTTGAAATATTAGAAGTAATGTGTGCGTTAAGCTGTGGAGTTAAGGTTGAATTTGTTATGTTCAGTTTTGGAAAGACGCTTCTATACGCTTCGACTCTGCGCTACTATAAATTGACCCTTAGTTGTAAAGAATTTGACGCTTCGATGCGCTTCGACTCTGCGCTAGTATAAATTGACCGTAAGTGTATACTTAGCTTTGCTTTTAGTTCCATATTTGCGATTTACTTGTTTGTTAATCAACTCAGCGTTTCAGATAGTTTAATATTTAAGTTCAGGGAATACCTTGTTCAAGTACTTACCTACCTAAGTAACCCCCTGAGGTGTTTAAGATGATACCGTAGTTGTTTTGATAGAGGAATGTTTACTTCCTCAATATGGATGGGTAAACTTGATGCTTGAAGATATTACTGGAAAATGCTCATCATATTGAGAACAGTTTCTTTAAGGAGTAAAGAGACTTAGAATTAATGCAGACGTGTATTTGTTGGTTTATTTCCTTGTAAGCAGATATGGACCGCAATTATTATTTTTTGCTCAAAAAAATATTATATCTACATTTTAGAGTGATTTTTTATCTCTATGAAAAATTTGCTCTTGGGCTGGGCGTACAATTCTTGTTTTTTTTTTCCATACTTAACACTAGCTTCCGCCAGCGGTTTCACGCGCGTCCCGTGGGAATTACTCCGCGCACCCGAATAAAAGTAGCCTATAGCCTTCCTCGATAAATGGGCTATCTAACACTGAATCAATTTTTCAAATCGGGTCAGTAGTTCCTGAGATTAGCGCGTTCAAACAAACAAACTCTTCAGCTTTATAATATTAGTATAGATAATAAGGTACTTACTCATCTTTGATTCTGATCGTGTTCTAATCAAACATCACAAGAGCTTGCAACAAATTATACCATGGCCACATTTCTCCAATCAACTTAACAAAATATATTTCTTTCTACAATTCTTTTCACAATAAGCTCATTTCAAACTAAGCGACTTTTAGACAAAACTCATATGTATTGTGTCTGTATTTATCACCAATACTTGAGTTGCAACGCCATAACTGAACAACTGAGTAAAATACGGCCTCCCGCTACAAGTCTATTCGTGCAGACTTAGAGATTCTAGATGGGGCAAGAATTAAGGATATTTAAATATTATTCTTACAAAATTATTGTGGTGATTTAAAAATTTATTAAACTTTGAATGGATCAAAAATATATAGATAAAGCGAAGTGCCTTTTAAATGTTCCAATATGAACTTTGTTATTTGACAAAAATAAACAAAACCAGTCATTTTGGTCTAAAAAACTTACTGGACTGAAATCAGTTGACTGAGGCAGGCGCAACTGCCGTGCGGGGTTCAGGTCTGGGTTGAGTCATAATCGATTGATAGTTTTTGGAAAGGTTTCGAGTTTCGGTAAGCAGATGCAACACTTGGCGCGGTCGGTCCGTGGATGGGTGTCCAACTTGTCATAACGAGTTCTTCCGTGTTTCGAAGGCACGATAAATAAGTGAATCCCAGCGGTTGTTTGAATATCTTTGGCAGTTGTTACAGATAGTCAGAAGCCAGTCTTACCAAGGGGCATCGGACTCCCGGGTAACTTTGTTGAGCAGGTCAGATAGTCAGTCACTCCATGTTCTCAGCTGCATCCGGTTAGACTGGATGCCAAGCCCAATGTAGTTTGAAAAAGTCTAGGCAGACCTTAATAGGTACCTTGCCACTTCAAGTACCACAACATCTAAGCCCCAATGCATTTTGTACACTATCCACGTAGATGCACTAGCAGCGGTTGAAGGCAAATAAATTCCACGATTTGTGGCTGGAGAGGTTCCAAAGCGTTGTTGTTGCTCGACTTGGGATGCTGGCCGCCCAAACACGCCTGCTAAGCTCTCCTACAGATAGCTTGCTATATATTTTGTTGATAATTTATGAAGCGAAGTTAATGTTTGAAGTGATTAAGGGTCATTTAGGTGAGTTGGATCTGAAGGTTCAATGGTAAATCCATTGAAGAAAGTGATTTGTTTGACCACATATTTCAGGAACTCGAAGAGCTCATGGCTAAGTCAAAGCCGATCCAGCGATCATAAGGTTAAGCAACGCTTGGCGCGGTCGGTCCGTGTGTTTAATTTTTGAAGTGATTAAAAGTCTTTTAGGTGGATTGGTTCTGAAGGTTCGCTATCTTACCTGTATGTATCATCATCTGCCTAGCCTTTTCCCAACTATGTCGGCGTTTTGGGGTCGGCTTCAAGTCTAACCTGATGCAGCTGAGAACAGGTGTGTTACAGGGAACGACTCCCTGTCTGACATTCACAACCCAGTGACCCGGGCAACCGATACAACCCATTGGTCAGACTAGTTGTCTTTGGCTTTTGACTACCTGTAACGACTGTCCAAGATAGTCAAATGAAAGTCGTAATCCACCAGTTTATAGTGCCTTGGTCTTCAATCATGATATTTGGTTGTAGGTATTGTCCCTTGTTTTTATCCTAATAGTATACATTAAATAATATCCTATTCTTTTCGCATACTTAAGAAAGTGAAGAATTGTTTGTTTGGTTGAACACACAAATTAGGAACTTCAAATTAAAAAAAGCTGTGTATCTTCAAGCTTACATATTTCAATAGAAATACAATCCTATTTAAAAATATACAATCTATGATACCGCATGAAACAATAAATATAAGGCAATAGGAAAGGCCAGAGACTTTTAACTCCCCAATGCAATCAAGTAATTAGTTTCCTACAGAACCCACTTGTTACACTATTTAAGATTCAATACTACTCTTGGTTTTTTTTATTAATTACATTTTATACTGAAAACATAATATAAATTGTAAACACTCAACTTTTCATGTAAAAAGAAACTTTATGTAAAAACAGAGGTCTTGAAAAAAAAGCTTTTTATATGATCAACAATCACCAAATAGTTAAAGGCATCAGCCAGAAGACTACCGAAGGGTGTTGACTTTGATTTCCACGCATTGTAATATTGAAGTGAACTCCAGTTACGGGTATATTTAATTTTAGTTTACCAACCTGGAAAGCTTAAATAAAAACCGGCCAAATGCTGATAGAAATCGCAGCCGGTTATCTATAAAATAAGATATCATATTTGATTTTTTTTACTATCTAGCTATAGCTATCAATATTTTTGAGATACAGCCTGATGATAAACAGACGAATATTCGGACAGATAGACGCCGAAGTCTTAGTAATAAGGTTCCATTTTAAACTTTGAGTACCGAACCTTAAATATGACAAAACTTTATTATACCAAAGCTTTAAATACGAACAACAGTTAGTAATCTGCTGTTAAAAAACTATAGTTAAGTACGGTACTACCTTGGTCGTTTATGAAAGATCACGAGCGTCCACTTAGTCGAGAGACCTGCATTTCTCTAGGTGTTCAGTTCAATTCCACTTGATTGTGTCTACGTGCCCGCCTAGCTTTTATTGCTAGAACGCTATGCTTAATAACTGTAGCATTACGTACATTTTAACCACGTTTTTTAACCGACTTCCCAAAAAGGAGGAGGTTCTCAATTCGGCCGTATTTTTTGCTGTAATCTTACCAGTATAAGTACAGTTTTGGCTGTTACTTTTTTGGCTTGATCAATAGTCTTTAGGCTCAAATAATAACCTCTAGATCTCTTTATGGATTTTTTCGAAATGATCTTTAAATTTACTTTTTGAGCAGAGCTAGCATACGGCAGAAGAAAGATTTGTGATACACTCCACATAGAATTCAACTAGCTAGGTAGTACGTATAGTTCCTCCCGCATCCCGAGGAAAGTACTCTGTACATCTGGATAAAATTAGCTTACAGCCTTCCCTGTTAAATGTGCCATCTAACTCTGAAAGAATTTTTCAAATCGGTCCTGTTGTCTCTGAGATTAGCTTGTTCAAGCAAACTCTTCAGCTTTGTTATATATGCTGTCACTAGAATGAATTGGACACAAACATAATGTCTGTCAAACCAGTCTTTCAATCACTGAAAATATCAATATTCCCCTTGAATATTTATATCATGCACATTATAATGACACGGGCAGCTTAAAATACATCCAAAAATACAACAAGAGACAAATTTTATCGAAAATTTTTAACGACAAAACACTATAATATTTATTCTGTGACCAGCGGGACACGTAAAATTACGACTTCCCATACAAATGTTGTACTTCCGCGCAGTTGGGTTGCCATCGTATATCATGGTGTGAATGCCATGCGACCGAACTCTATGGCATTATGAACTAGTGGCTTTCTTGAAAATATTGCGGATTTTATTTATTTGTTTGTTTCTGTGAAATTTTGTGGTTTGCTGGCTATTGAAGGTAAGCTTAAGCTTAATAAAAGTAAAAGAATCGTCATGTACAGACAACAGCAGGTCACGGCATTCTCTCTCTCTCTCTCTCTGACAGATTGTAATAACTTGATGTGCTGTCTGTACCATTTGTCAGAATATAGGTAAAGTTTTGTACTTATCAAAAACTTTTCGACATATCAGAATGATACACTTTTTCATAGTAAATGATTGTAATTTTTTTGTGAAAACCGTTTGTTGCTTAGAGTGTTAAAAAACCTACCAATATTTAAATAGAAAATGTATAGAACAAACATGTGAGCGATTAACAAAAATAAAACAAAAAACAAACAATGAAAAATAAGGGATTAAAAATTCATATCTCGATATGTTTCAATGTAATGTTTAACACGAACTTTTCTTCAACCGAGAAAATAATTTAATTGTGTTGTAAAATGTTGCAGAATTACTGCTGCATTGAAAATAAAGCGCTTTAATTTTATTAAGCGCTGAACTGACGATGTTTCGAACAAGTTAAGCTCGCTTTATTGTATGCGAGTAATACGTATTTAATCTGACAAAGCGAAATCAATAGGTATTATTTTACTTAGGTAGGTAGGTCAATTTTTTATTACAAATTCCGTTTTGTTAGTTGGAAGAGTTTAGCTTAAAAGCTTAAAGAAGGCATCAACGAAGTATCATGTTAATCTTGGTAGTACCTACATACATACCTATTTAGGTATAGTTCTTGTCAAATTTTACTTCGTCTTAGAATACCCACTCGAGTCTGCGCGGAAACCGATTTTAGGTAGGTATCAGCCAACACACGATGTAACCTTTACTGCGGGTTGTTCGAAAGAGCTATCGCGGCCCTGGCGCACAAAGGGCTCCCGAAGAAACACGGTGGGTTTTAGTCAGTAAAAGACTGACACTCCCTCCCGCTGACATCCACAGCGGGAGGGGTCATACTGATTATTTCCCATTGATATTATAAAAAAAGGTAGGTATCAGGTAGGAATGGAAGTTCATTTGGAGCCGCCATTAAGTTTAGCGACAACTATAAGTAGGTACCTACCTAAAGGACGATGGGCGTTTTGGTACCCCCGTCCAACAGTGTTGATTGTAGTACCATTGCGTAGGTTTTGGTAAGACAAAAAATGATTATTATGGCGACTAGTCTCAAATCCTTGTCCAATTTGCGTGACATCGACTAATAGAATTTGCCATGACCACTAAGTCATCAACATATATGCAGTTCTTAAGTTCAAACAATATTGAATAAAATCCGGTATGAGTAAAAAAAACAGGAATGGGTCCGTTTTAGAACGTTTGCCTACCGACTGTATTAAAAAAGACTGTGGAAACCTTTGTAGCTCATACACAACTGTCCATAGGTATTTGATGAAAGCCTTTCAGTGTTTAAAACCAATTATGTAAATGTTTAGAATCGAACACTCTATCGTGCTCCTCTTAGAGTAGGGGAAGTGAGTAGTGAGTACTTATTGAAGATTTGCTTCCAAAAAAAAAACAGAAACTTAATGTGTACGTTTGAACTATTGTCAAATCGGTTGATGATGGTGTGTCTGTAGTTTGACTCCATGGTCTATTGTAAAACCTTTAGATTATGATTAAGTGTATATTAAAGATTAGAAGATGTATATTAACTGAGTTTAAAGTGATTAAAGTGGCAACATATTCCTTATAATACATTTGCGTATTTAGATGACATACTATTGTTTTGTCGAAGCAATTTTAATAATTACTCGGATCGGACAACTAATTGAGACAAGCCCCATCGTTTTTATGATTCTTCACGTAAAGGCGTTTCTAATGATGTATCACACATTACTGTTGGAGGTGGTACCAAATCCCATACAACTTGCCCATTGTCCTTTCAGAGCTAATATTCGTAATATCTGCGGTTTGTGAACCAAGCCGATAAGCCGTAAATAAAAAAAACTGTTTTAAATCAAAATCCACGAGAAAAAACTGTTTTAAATAAAATATTTTTATTTTAATTCCAAACAGAAATTATTGAACAAAAACGTGGACATCCAAGCGCACTCTTAGTGTAGCTTCAGGCTATAAATTTCCACAAGACCGCTGTGAAGTTGTGACCTAGCACTTAGTACTACTCTACTGTGTTCCGTTGTATCTTTACACCTCGCTTTTACAACGAATGTTACATTAAAAACTTAAAAAAAACCGACCAAGTAAGAGTTGGACACGCGTACGCAAGGTTCCATATCAATATCTATTTTTGATAGCCTTTCTATCGCCCCACTACTGGGCACAGACCTCCTCTTACGCCGAGGAAGATTGGGCGTCAATCACTACGCTTGCTCAATGCGGGTTGGTGATTTCAGACTTTATAGTCCAGGTTTCCTCGAGATGTTTTCCTTCACCTTTTATCAGCCATTGATGTCTAAGATATACTTAAAACGTATATACAAACTTTAAAAAGTTGCATTGGTACTTGCCTGACCTGGAATCGAACCCACACACTCATGCTTGAGAGGTTGGTGCTTTACCTACTAGGCCACCACGACTTTTTTAGCACACAATACACACAATATCTATTAAATGGCCAAAAAAACACTTTTCTTGTATGGTAGCTCAAAGATTTATTTTATTCTAAGTTTCTGTATTTTGTTGTTATGGTGGCAACAATAAACCATCATGTTTGAAAATTTCAACTGAGCTCTCACGGTTGTTGAGATACGGCTTGACGGACGACTGACAGGTAGCCGGACGGATGGACAGGTAAGGTTCTGTTTTCCCTTTGGGTATCTACGGAACCCTAAAGATATACAGGTCTACCTAAAAATATGTGCTTTCCATTATTGCATTCCACTTTCAATTTTACGGTGCTTTCAGAATCAATTGAATGTGTTTAAGTGCTTCAGTAAGAAGTATTTTGTTTTAGTAACGGAAATAGAGCATTTTGATCGTATTTTATTTACTTCCTATTTTCATGTTTTAGCACCTATTTCAATATGTGCCTGGTAGATTTAAAAATAAATGTTTGGAATTGCTTGTGGATAGTAGATTTTAGACGTAATAGAAAGCTAGCAACAGTAAACAAACGAATCATTTCTCATTCGTAAGTTGATTAAAACATATCGTAATTATAACTAACACCCTCCTATAAATAATTGACAAAGAAAACACACCGTACTTAACATTATGAATAGTTAAATCAAAACTAACACTCCAACACTGTCCCTTAAAATCTATTCAGAAACAAAATCCAGGTGTAACACGCTAGAGGCACTAAATTCACAGGTATTGTCCTGCAAAGTGACCTGGCCACTTATGTCGCCATGTGTAAAATGTAAAATATGAGTATGGTGGATCTCACACTACCGTGCTTCATGTTTGAACGTACGAAGCTCTGCTAAAGTTGAGGCGTAGATACAGACGATCAGGTCAACCTATCCGAATCTGCCAAACACTAATCGAAAATTCTATTGAAGAAATTCTGTGTGTATCTGTATCTACAGTGACGGTTTGTGAAAAAATGCTGTCAAAAGTTTGATATGTTAACTTGAAATATGGGTAAGTAAAGCAAACGTAAATAAATAAAATGTGTGTATTAAGTGACTGCCCCGCCGATCTAACAGTAACAGAAAATGTTTAAAAGTGTGTGTTACACTTCCATGCCTGAAAAGACGTTTCGTTCTCATCACAATTATTAATTTAGAAGTCCTTGAAGTAGGCTTCTAATGTGACATTGTAGCAAATACTACTTTTGAGTATCATTCGGAGATGTAGGCTAATTATGAATTGTGGTTACTGAGTATTTTACATAAACTTTTTAGTCTACGTGGCAGTGTGTGATCCACCCCACTATGAATGGTTCGTCAGCATCTATTCAGTAAATATATCTGCTTAAGAGCTTTAACCTTTTGCTGAACGACGCATTAATAGTCCGTTCAGCTCTGGACATGGTAGGTCAGGTTATACTTAGTCAGGTTATTGTTATAGCCGGTTATAGATTAATTTTATGAGTATAGAGTGTTTTAAAATATGAGGAGTTTTGGAGATATCATGTGCATATTTAATATGAATAATAACTAACTGGATGTTTTGAAACGTCTATACTTTGATTAGTTTTCAATGGCCTATAATTAGGTCAAATTGGCAGTTAAGTATCATTTATTTCGTCCTTCTCTTACTTATAGGTAACTAAAACTACCAATTCTCACCTTAAAATTCAAATTTTCTAACATTAAACAGCCCACTTATTTTGCACGTGAAATTAAACCACTATTTCTTGTACATTACTGGAGTTGCCTTCTTTTGTTAGCCGGGGGACATAAATTGTCGGCTGTAGCGGAGTGACCGACTACTTAGCCACCTGCCTGTGTCACACTGGTCGGTGTGAACTTGGAAAGGCGCCATTTTGACACTTTTAAAATTTAAATTAGGAACGCTTGTGTTCTTTGAAATGGATTTTGTTTAGCGGGGATTTTGAAATTGTGATATGGATGAGTCTCTAGTCTGTGATACCTATGGGTGAGCAAGATTTTTTGTTAAAGTTTTGATTCGAATAGAATCTGTAAATAATGAACACGTTGAAATAATAGGATACTTTTTATTGGCATAACACAACAATGATTTGAATGTAGACTGAAAGTACCTGTGTCTAGTTTAGACCGACTTCTTATCCTGAAAATGATAAGCGAAACCCCAAGTGTTTGAAGGTATTTTTTACGTCTATCTTCTAATATCGTCGAATCAGTATACCTTCTATGAGCTGTGAAGCTGTCATAAAATGCACAACTCTTCTTCTATAGCTAACATAAAGGGTTTAAAAATGACTTTGACCGATCAACCCAGCAAAAAACTACCTTCTCAAAAAATAAAACGTCACAAAGCGACAAAAAACCAGCCAAAAAATCTAAAAACAAGTGCAGACACTAAACAAAGGCATTTATGCTCACTTTTCGTTCCTTCAACGTACTAAATTACTTGTTAAGGAAAAAAACATGGGACAGTTTCCCTATTTCCCAAGTTGTATGCATTAGCGGTTCGTCCACAAATACGTAAAATTTTTAGCGTAGTAATTAAAGAACAATTTATAACGGCTGCCATTTTGTTGAGACCAAAATGTCGCAGTGTTTGTGGTGAATATTTTTGGTTGAGTAAATAGAGTGTTTTTTTTTTTTTTAGGTTTTTTTTTGGTTTGAAGATGTTGCGTGTGTCTTTTGGTTTTCGCTTCTGTTTGTGTAGGCATTTATTTATTCGTAAATATTTGATAATTTGCAAATAGGTTACAATTCAATGTTTTTGGGACTTTTTTTTAATGAGCACATTAAGGAATCTTACGGACAAAAATGTGCCCTTCGGGTATTAATTAGATGTTAAAAAATGCGAGAAAACTTAACATAATCTATCGGTAAGTAGAACCTACTCGGACAGATAATAACTAATTTAATATGGAGATAGGTACTTATGAAAAGTATATTTGAATTCATCATCTGCACAATACAAAACAAACTACACACAAAGTCTTACCAAAACCAATATTTCCTCAGAACAAATAACACACACAAATTAACAAATGAGTCAAACGGAACAATCAATCCACAAACAATTCTATTACATCAGTATGTCCGACCATAGACAAAATAGTTACGTACACAACTGTCCAAAGAGGTTCTTCATGCAAGACAGGCCTTCAAGAAAATTAACTTTGTATTCAACACAATGACGGGCCCACTAAATTAATTTTACTAAAGTTAGTTCCTCGGAAATTCTGTAAAGGGCTAATTTACCCCGAAATTTGCATCAGAATGTCTTCAAATGTAATCATGACGTTTTTGGGTTTAAATTAAAAGTGCTTTGATGATTTACTGGTTTTCGAGAAACCACTTAGGAAGTCTGAATATTTAAAGATCACTTTGTTTGAACAGCTTCTGGAGAATAGCCGGACTTCTCCACTTGGGACTATGAGCTGCATTTTGTTGAAAAATATATTCATCTGTTCTCTTATCTTGGCGAGTTTGCTGTTGTGGAAAATGTGGCCGCTGTGAATAGGGTATCACGTTCGATATAACAAAAGCGTTTTGAGACTTTTTTATTCTTCTCTAACTTATGTTTTCTTTCCTGGTATAAGAAATAATTATTATTTATGCGAAAGTCACTCAGTCTGCCTATCACGCGCTCATGGCAAAACTACTAAATCTATTTACCCAGAAGACATTTACTACACAAATAGTTTCTTATAAGAAGGGTGCGGGAAGTAGTTTTTTCAGGATGCGAGTGAAACAGCTGGGAACAGCTAGAAAGCTGGTATAAATATAAGCAACCCTGTAACATTTTCGTTCGTGGTTTTTGCGGTTTTTTTTTTCAATTTCAAAAATTACAGCGAGAATACTTCATTCAAAATATACAGATCTTCATAATCTTATATCACTATGTTTAATAGCATTAATATTATATACCAACTACGTAGCATTAGATGTAAATCTGTTAAAGTCAATCAAAGCCCATACACGTGTCATTTACACAGCGCAAGTTATTATAACCGTGTTTACTTGCCGAAACTTGCCGAAGCCTGAAAACTACTCAAAGCCAGCCTCTCGGGGCGAGATATTAACTTAAGTTCTAATATTACTGAAGTTAACACCTTCCCAAACACTGCCTTTTGGGTACACGTATCATGTAGCTGTTAATCACCGAATTGGGCCCAAGAGGTTCCAATTTTGTTATCAGGACCTTAGCTGGGACATAATCTCTAGACCAAGAACCCATATAATGAATTACAACCAGAATACATTGAGCTTCCTCCCCCTCTTATACTCAAATCTTCGCCTGAAGTGTAACCTCATATGTGTTATCGAAGCGAATATTGGGGGTCCAATTAAAATTGGCAGGTTCGCTAACAAACTTAATAATTCAATTTAAATTAATGATAGGATGGTTATTGCTAGAACTATCGGCATGACCTGTCGTAATGGCGGCGTAAATAACGTGTATAAGTGCGCATTATTCTGTGAAACAATAGAGCTCGCTACATTGAGAGTTGTTCCTCTTTTTGTACGAGATAATTTCGTGTGAACATGCTGCGACTTTTATTCTCGATGTTCATTTTGTCAGTTTACTGCAGTGAGCGCGAATATTTCACTTATCCGACTTTGCATTAAATTTTTTGTTGCTCCGTGTTACAAATTGTTTGTGAGTATGTTAAAAATTTATTTGTGACTGAATTTTTATGTTGAGTTTGTTATAAAAAGACTTATGTTAGGTATGGTGTGGTACGTAAAAGAAAAGAATAATCAGTAGGTAAAAGAATGGGTTTTAGATAGGTATCCATTTATGGCCATTCCCAATAACCTATCTAACTCTGGATTTGCTTACCAGAGATAGGAATTTGACAGTATTTGTATGGGGCTAATGTCAAAATTCTATCACTACAACGACAAACTACTAAATAGCTTAGATAAGTATATAAACGAGAATGCAAAAAAAAAATGCATTTAAAAGTACGAAGAGCGCGTGAACAAATTATCCAACCAATTTAGTTGCGAGCTTCGCTTGAAATTAGCAGTAAGTAAAGCTCTTTGTGACAAGGCTAGGTAATTGCTAACACTATACCTAATTCTGCTATCTGTACTACATTGCCTTGCTTTCGTTTGCTTGTTGGAAGATTACAGGCTGAAAAAAGTGCCCCTATAGCTACACATACTTTGGACAAGCAAGGTAAAGTTTACACGAATTTCATGGTAATACAGATCATATTTTTGGTGCATATACGTTAACTAGCTTCTGCCAGCGGTTTCACACGCGTCCCGTGGGAACTACTCGGCATACCCGAATAAAAAGTAGTCTATAGCCTTCCTCGATAAATAGCCTATCTAACACTGAAATAATTTTTCAAATCGGACCAGTAGTTCCTAATATTAGCGCGTGTAAACAAACAAACTCTTCAGCTTTATAATTTTAGTATAGATTTTAAAAAAATACAAATCAGTCAGACATTAACTTAAAATTCCGATATATTATGACACTGTATCAATTACCGCAAATATGACGACTTACACAGCAACCATTGCAATGAATTAAAATATGAAATACACCCTCATAACTCACAGAATGCATAGCACACACAACGTAGATAATTATCTGATTAATTAAATCAAAAAGCATACATCAGTGGCATATGCAAAATACGTCAATTGATAGGTTAAAAGGCACCATTTCACTCCCTATCTATTAATTGAACTTATTAAATGGACAAATTCAATTGAATTTTCATGAAACCGTGAATTATGTTGATTCACATTCTGATATCGTTACTTTGGTCAGTTTATATCGGTTGGCTTTGTTTGAGTATTCTGTTTCAACACTAGTTGTTTTCCGCGGTTTTGTTTACTTCACTGGATATAAAATACTTTGATTTTAAATGTCTCTTGAATTCAATCTGTTTCAAATTCATCTGAATCAAATCAGCAATTTTATAGAACAATCACACACAATCATCACAATATGTCAAATTTCTTCTATCGATTTTCAACCTTATTAACAGTAAGAGGTTAATGATCAATTGGTAAAATTAGACTGATTTGAGTAGGTTGACTTCCTGATATCTGTACCTACCTAAAAGCATAATAAACGATAATATTTTAAGTTTTCATAATATTTTAAGTTCTCGCCAACATCAGTAAAAAAAAAAACAAAAACATCAAACAACAGCCACTCAAAAACCGCCTAAAAAAAATTGAGCAAAAATTGCCCAACAATGAAAACGGCAAAGCTATCGAAAACCTGAATAGCTTTGCGGGATTTTTAATATCTACCTCCAATCTCTGGAGCGATTACCAGCCAATAGAATTATTCTTTCTCTTGCAAAATAAAAGTGACTACCTTCATTTCCATGGAAAGCGATCTTCGGGCGTTTATTGAATTCAAATCACATCGGATGGGACAAAGACCTCAAAACATTCTAGGGGTTGGTAAAAAATTGTTGGTTTTTGTAATAGACTTTAAAGTTATTGAGTTTGAGTTCTGTTTCAGTAATAATTACTTAGTAATGACTCTTATTTTCTGATATTATTATAGTCAACTTAAGTTATTTGAAAATAATATTGTTAACAGCATTATAATTCTTAAACTCCATGTAATGCTTGGGGCTCATCAGATTTTTAAGATAATATCTGATGTCTAGAATAGAATTGCCCTTACATTCAGTCTATAAATCAGTACTTAGGCCTAAGTTCAATGACAATATAAACGTCAGTTTACCTAACATAACAAATTACCATATATTTACACGTTCAAATTCAAAGTAAGCAATTGTTTTAAGACAAACGGACGTCTATGCTATCGATAAACTTGGGTCATTTGCTGCTAATCAAAAAAATCCACTTTTAGAAAAAGCAGGTGTTATCAAAAACAAGCAAGTCACAGTTGTTAAAACAAATAAAAATAATAACAGCTACACTTCTATAAGAGAAAGCGTCCAAACTGGGTACAATCCACTTATGTTGTTCGTGCACGAGACGACTCAAACGTTATCGAATAAAGCTGTTGACCCATCCAATTACTGCGCGCGGTAAAGTACCTTAACTCCGATAGACATGTTACATACGAAACTTTGAGTGCAGGCTGGTTTGCAGTTTGTTCTGGGATATATGTAGGTTTGTTTAATCTCATTTAGATGGGAATGTCTAAGATTGGTCTTATTGCGCAAACCTAAGGATGAAAATATAACTTCTACGCTTGGTGATATTTTCATGCTTCTTAATAAATATATTAAGAAAGAAATAAAATTGTTTACCTCAGATTTGATTATATTGAAAATACTTTCGAAAGAGAAACATACAATAATACCGAACTCCAAATGTTGACACAGCCAGGCTTATGTTTGTGAATACCTAACCTTATTCAATATTCATCGCAATATGTAATATAGTAAGTAGTGGTCTTACGATAGTCATTAAACAACAAATTCTTAATAATGTAGCCTAAATTAATAATGAACAAATTAATAAACACGAAGCTTTTCTCCACCCAACAACCCAATTCAGCTAGTCCTTCAGCATAAACCAAACATAACCTAATCAACAAATCCGGGCCTAAAGAAGTTATACACAAGACAAACCTAAGAACGGCCTATTCAACTATAACCCGTACTACTAAGGTCAAAATAACAAATCTCGCTACTATTGACACAGAGGGGAACACGCTATTTGCATAGAACAACAAACAGGCCTATCCAGTTGTAATTACATGTCAAACTGTGAAGGGGGAACTAAAACAATTAGGTAGGTTGTGCTTGTAAGGCAAGAATTATGAGGAGGGATGCTGGTACAATCGGTTGAAGGTTTTGTGTGAATCGGTAGTGTATTTGGATGGTTGCGACATTTTTAATTACCCTGTGTGGGCTTTGACAGTTTTGGATTCTAGTCGTAAACCGCACAAAGAGTTGTTTGACAACCTAGAAAACCTAACAACTCTTGATGCGGTTTTATGAAAGAATAATGGAAGAATGTCTTTATCTGGTCAGTATGTGGAACTAATTAATATATTTATTAGCTGGGGAGTTTGTTGCGCCACTTCTTCTTCCCAGCAAAAACACATAGGAAGTGGTGAAGGGCGGGAGCTTTTGGGGCTGTGTCATGTAATTTTGACGTTCAGAAAGTGCTGTTTTCAGCCTACTTTGAATAAATGCTTTTTGGTTATTATTTGGCAAAACCAGCCTTAAGTTGACATACAGCTGTTATACAAAATAAAACCATATGCAAATAGATATACTTAAGTGACGTACAGCTCTGTCAAGATTGTTGTAAGTAGGTACTTTTAATTTTACACTGGTATACTTACATTAGACAGCTGTAGGTAAGTTGCTCATACAAATACTACAGATAAGAACCAACCCCTCAAAAACCTTTGACCAACCAAATACAAAACTAGACTGTCACAAGGTTCTAATCCGTCAAGTCACCACGAAATCCTTAGCAGCTAATTCTCTGGCGACTGTTAAACCTAGTTTCGTTGAAACAATTACTCTGGAACGTTGTCGGAACAAGTTAGAGGTTTGATTAAACCGAGACCAGCTCGCACCTTGTCAGTACTTTGTAACTGACAGCGGAACATTGCTTCGCAGGCTGTTATGAAAAATTGTTTGTATAAAATTCTTATGTACGGTTTGATTAAGTTGCTTTTTTTGTTTATGAAATTTTGCTTTGATGTTTGCCTTCCTTAGTTTGTTATAATATCTTGTCGTATTGAATAAAATGTAGGTATTGTTACTAAGACAGAGTTGTGTTTACACAATTCAAAAGCTATGTTAAAGTATCACGTATTCGCTAACTCAGGAAAACACCTAAATATTCTATTGCGAGTTATTATAGCTGTACAATTGTTTTCACTCGTTTTTCGATGTTATGATAAGTTTCATTGATTAAGATCACTACTAAAGAAAGACGTAAAATTTTCAATTTACCTAGTCTAGGAAACCTGGACTAGTACTCACGCAAAAGTAGCCTATTCATTCTTTAAATCAATAATATATTTCCTATTCAAAACTACAAAATCTGCCTACCCAGCAAAACACGCTTCACCTTGATAGAAACCCCTTCACAGCACTTACAACCCGACTCTAAATAAGCTGTGAATTTCGACAGCCACTATAAATCCGTATCCAAGGTACTATCAGATTCAAGGTCAGTTAATTAAAGGTCTAACCCTCTCACAGTTTAGCTTTAATCTTCATACTGTTATAAATGCGAATAGTTTGGTATGAGGAAGGCTTCAGTAACATTGCAGACTGACCCTTCGGGAATGGGCGATAAAAATTCTATTGCTAACTGCCTAATGAATTGTTGGAGTTCGTGGAGTTCTTGGGTTTGTTAAGTGTGTTTTAGATTGTGTTTAAGTCGTCGTTTTATTGGCAATGGATGATGGGATTCTGGATCTTTGGGAGGTCAATTTGTGGCCTACATCAAAAAGCTTAGACTTTAATGAAATATGTGTAGAGACTGTCGGGACTGGAGACGGTCAAAAAAAATAACAAAATGCTATATATAATCAGAAAACTGTCATAAACAATGTACTAAGCCAGTAGTAATACAAAAAAATTGGTACGTTCATAATTCAATATGTCTGCCATAATATTGAAATATGATACAGCTATAAAATTGAAATGCAAGATGGAAAGAATACAATACTCAAGACTTTTTCTACTTCGCAACTATAAATAACTCCAAATATTATGTAACAAAATGCACAATTCATTTTTGTCAATCGCACTTTCTGCCGTCGGTACCGATGACGTCACAAGCCTTATAATATTTCTCAATAGACGTGCGTGGCTGACGTAACTCAAGTGTGCATGAGTTATTACATGTTTTGGTAAAACTGCTACCTGCTTGTTAGGGTTCCGTACCCAAAGGGTAAAAACGGAACCCTATTACTAAGACTTCGTTGTCTGTCTGTCTGTCTCCACGCTGTATCTCATTAACCGTGATAGCTAGAAAGCTGAAATTTTCACAAATGATGTATTTTCGTTGCCGCTATAACAACAAATATTAAAAATTAAAAAAAGTTATATATTAAGGGGGGTCGCCATACAATAAATTATAAAGACAGTGCAATTTGAATACAACGCCATCTGTTACTCAAGCGTGGAACTACAGCTTGGTACGGAACCCTTCGCGCGCGAGTCCAACTCGCACTTGGCCGGTTTTTTTTAGGGTTCCGTACCCAAAGTGTAAAACGGGATCCTATTACTAAGACTTCATTGTCTGTCTGTCTGTCTCCAAGCCGTGTCTCATTAACTGAAATGAAAATTATACGAAAAACAAAGTTATTTTTTGCTGTCCGAAAAATGATTGTATTTTGGCTAGTTGTAGGTAAAAGATACGTTAATTTTTCATATATAATGGTACGGAATCCTTCATGCGTCCAACTCACACTTGGCCGTCTTTATGTAAAAATCTTTTAATAATATATCTCCTTTCTTTCATTCTGTAGTATTTTAAAAACTGACCGTTTTTTGGTGCCGTCAACTGTAGCTGACAGTCAAAATATATAAACCAGTCGTTTTTTTGAAAATTTATAGCTGTCAATTGCACAAAACTGACATTACAAGGTTTTAATAACTCTTATGATTTCAGGTTTGCTTCTTCAGTATGTTTCAGTTTACACATTTGATTTAAAAAAATCGTAAACTTCAGCTTATCCTGAATAGCATTACCCATTTTCTGTTTCAGATGACCAGACGTTTTCAAGTTTTATTTTTCGACTTATCTAACGTAAAGGGCGGGCGGTTTTGGGGCTGTCTCACGTAATTTTGACGTTTAAAACGTGCTGTTTTCAGCCTACTTTGAACAAATGCTTTTTGATTTTGATTTTTAACTATGTGTACATTAACAGATTTGAAAACAAGACCATCACTACATTTTAGCAAGACCAAAACTATCACATACAACCACAAAAAGTTTCACCGTCAAACATTACGAGTAGCGCACTTGTCTTCCATTCCGATGTTTAGTTTTCTTTGCTGCTTTTCTTAGCAAACTCGTTTCAAAAGTTCCCTCAGAATCCCACTGTTGGCAATTTTACACATTTCACGGAGGCTCAATACGGTCCAATAAAGGCGAGGAAGGTACAGCCGCTACATTCAGGTGAGGTTTTAGTGCTAGTGACGGTATTCTATTTTTGAACGGGATTTGGAGGCAAGAGGATAAAGTACGTGAATTTGGGAATGATGTATCGAAGTAAAAAGGTTTTATTTTAATACTGAAGAACAGAATACTGAAACGTTTCTATTATTAGGCCAGTATTATTTGGTACTAGCTTCTGCCAGCGATTTCGTTCGCGGATCATGTCGCTTATGCCAGCGACAACGGGTCGTCATAATCAAAGATCTGAAACTTCACTGTTCTGCTCCTATTAATTTTAGCGTGATGAAAAGTATACAATAACTAGGTCAGGAGTTTGAAATATAATTGTACCAAGTTTTGTTGAAATCCTTCGAGTAGTTTTTGTTTCTTTAACGGCTATACAAACAGACCAAAATTATACTGATTGAATTTTTGGCATCAGTATCGATCCCTAATCACCCCCTGCTAGTTATTTTGGAAATATATTTCATGTGTACAGAATTGAACTCTCTACAGATTTATTATAAGTATAGATAGATGGGAACCTAACCTTTAGTAGGTACCTCTGAGTATCTCTCAGTTCCACAAGATATTCCTTCATGGAACAGGGGTACAAGATCTGCGGTTAATACCATACGTTCGACACTGTTACCCATAGTTAAGCTTTATTATCCGATTTAGGAGCATAGGAGCAAAAGGGAGTGGTTATGAATTAACAACGCATGCCAACCGGAATAGTATTAGTTTAACCTCAAACATATTGAGAGGGGTACTCAACCTTTAGGACGTGTCAAGTGGCTGAATTAATTTGTGCCGTAAATTCAGTGTTGATGTTTTTTTTACTAATACCTACCTTCTATTAGGTATCTTTATGATTTTATCCAAAATATCAATTATGGAGCCATTAGATACAAAATCCATTAAAAGAATTATGCCGATGTTGTGACGTCACTATTAATAAAATACATTCACAGTACATGCCATATAATTTTGCAGTTGTGAAGTTAGCTAAAACTTCTTGCGTATTAGTTTGTACAGCTATTGTCTAGAAGCTATGCATGTCCGAAGTTAGTTATGTTGAAATTCACCATAATAAAAATATGTATGCGGTCGAATCGAGAACCTTCTTTTTAAAGTCAGTAAAATTATGAACAAAACAATAATGTGCTTGCATCAAATGGCCAACTTCAAAATAGCAAAGCAGTTGGCGTGAACTTTTCCTATTTCTATTAAATATATATTTTTTTCTTTCATCCGGATTATCACTGCCGCTTTCACCCTACACGTATGTAACAGCTACCTTACATTAAAGGGTGGGAGAATCGGGCCGGTTCACCCATTGGAACGCCTAAACTTTGCGCTAAAGGTGACATATGCACCTTAACGGCACTAGAACTTATTGTGGTTCCATTTACTGATTGAAAACGCTTGCTTTTGCTGTGGTATGGATTTTTGGTGGGTTGTGAATAAAATAGTTTTTTGTTTTGTTGGTGGAATGTCGAGGTTTTTTTATATAATTCTTTAGTATAATCCTGTGCTAAATGTACAGACGACAGCACATTTAAATCTATCAAATTACTTCTATAGATTTTCAGGCATATCGCAATAGTGGAAAGTGGAAGGTTAATATTCGATTGGTAAAATTTTATAGATTAGGCTAGGTTTACATTATAAAGCCGAAGAGTTAGCTTGTTAACTTTTGAAAAATTCTTTCAGTTTTAGATAGCCCACGTAAATCGTGGAAGCTATTTTTTATTCGCGTGTGTGATGTACCTAGTTTCTAAGGAAAACGGGTGGTCCTAGATATGAAACTGCGATAAGTACCTAACTATCATATTTTTACTGGTTCTTACAAAAATTGGAAAACTAAAATAGATTTTCGGGGAATTGCTTTAACTCAAGATCACTTTAGTTTTTCTTAGAAGCAAACCTTTCAAATAGCATCTTGATAATAATGTTAGCTGAAATTGAAAAGAGGCCGCCTAACTTGAAAATATATAAAAAAGAAAACTCATACTGATATTATAAGGCAGAAAAATAAAATGTTGATAATCCCTATCTCACGATTAACTGTTTCAATTTGACAAAAAAAATTAGGTAGATGAGAGTTGGCCTAGGAAGTGACATATAAAAACTACAAGTTACTAACCTACTTCTTATCCATGTGCGCGAAGTTGATTCCGTAGGATATAGGAAGACCGATAATATTTTCAATCTTAACTGACAAGAGACCAACCTACATAAAAATAAATGAAAAAAAAATACAATCTAGATTCTTCAACTATTCTCATTGTTCTTTTACAATCATCGGCTAGAAGTTCTAACAATGTTCTTTGGTTATTTCCGACGGTACAGTTGTAGAATCGTACTGTTTGTTCGTTTGTTTTAGACCTTTGTTTTAAAGTTCCGTTGTTTTTTTTTTCTGGTTTCTATTACTTAGTATTGGTAAATATTTTATTTATAAAGAGTTTACCTCTTTAACCCTCGACCTGTCGCGTGGGGTCTTTCAAAGCCTAGGTTGAAGAAAATTGCAAATTAAGTACTTTTAAAATGTTGTGACAGATTCCTAACTTTAGGTAGCCTCCTAAAAATGTTTTTTCTCGATGCTCGCGTCGGTAGCTCTTTGTCTGCGCATTCACCACGTACGATACACACGTGTGTTTCTGCGCGAGGCTCTCAAGGACCCCACGCGACGACTGACGTAAGTAAAATTTTACTATAACTTTATGTTGACTTTTGGTATAATATTTATACTGCTGTTTCTTTTTGTTGAAGATTGGTTAAAATATTATTTAGATGGACGACAGACAGTGTGAACGTATTCAGAGGTGGTTAGAGGAAGAAGATGAGGAAAGTGTTGGTGGTGAAGAGGATGACGAAGAAATTAATGAATATTGAAAATACGAGTATAGTACACATGAGAAAGCGTTGTATTCACTGTCCAAGATGAACAGATAGGAAAACTAAGTCTGTCTATCACTTTTGTAAAAGAAAAAAATTTCTAACCTATAAAAAAGACGTATTCACCGATTGCGTCCAAAGAAATATTTAAGGTCACATAAAGATATTAAAAGTATATGTGTTATTTTTTTATTTTTGTTGTTTTTTTGTTTAATTTCATGTTTAAGTCTTTGCTGATCTCTAAAAGTTATAAGAAGAAAACAATTTGTTTAGTTTTCTATAAGAAAATACAATCTCAATCGAAGTGTATAGAAATTAGTTAAAAATTGTTCCTATTTTTTATTTAACTTATAATAATATAAATAAATAACTGATTTCCAAAATCTTTATTTTATTTCAAGGCGGCTTTATACCTAGCCATATTCTGTCTGAATAAATAATAAAATGTATGGTTATTATATATATTAATCACGTTTTACTTTGGGGTCTCTATAAGCCCCACGCGACTGCTCACGTCACAAAAGAGGCGCGACTGGTCGAGGGTTAAGTTTGGAGATGTGTTTATAACAACTGTTAATGAAACTGAGACTTATATGAGATCTTATTAAGATGACTCTTAAAAAACTACTAGTACCTACTTGCTAGAAAAACTGAGATGAATAAGTCATGGTGTGAGGAAATACTTCAACAATTGAATGCGCAATGAATGTCAATATTGTAGTGAAAGACTTCGCTGTCAGTGGACCCAAAGTACCCCAGAATAGACGTGTTCTTCTCATTCACAAATTAAATAGGATTAAATTAATAACAAAAAAAACTATTTAGCAACATAGCAAAGGAAAACGTAAACTGCTAAAGACCAGAAATATCGCCAAATTTATGTTTTAAGACGCTCATAACAATAAACATTAACAGTTTAAACTACGTATATCCGCCATCTTTGTCTTACCTTGCTTACTAAAACAAAATACAAACGGACAAAAGCCCTTAATTTATTAGTAGCATTAATTTATCCTAGTCGTAGAAGGAAATTATTTTATTACAGCATTTCTACGAGGTGGAGTAACATCACTTGTAGTCTTGGAGAATAAAGGTTTCCAGAAGCAAAACGGGGCGTAAACTCGCGTTTTTGCTACCCTACAGTGAGGAGCAAGAATTTTGGCGATGTATTTTTGTATATTTTTTATACAAATAGTAAAAATAAAATTTTGTTTAAGCTTCAAATTTTAATGGTCATACGCAATGAAACAATAGAATGAGTGCTATTTAAACAAAAATCAGATGCGATAAGAAGTTTCCTCAAGAAGCAAGGAAAACCCAAAGAAGAGCTTATCAATATTAACAAAATTCTTACGGATAGCGATAAAGTGTTCCTTTTTTGACAATCCTGGACATTAGTTATAATATCCAGGATAGTCATTAAGAAGTTGTCTTGATTACACCTAAATAATTCTTTCATACACAATCTGGATTTAAACAAAACAAAGAATGATGACCACCTCATAATAAAAGCCAAAATAGCCATATAGGGTGATGAAATGCCATTGTTCAGTCAAAGGCCTGTTTGGTTAAACGTCTATTTTAACCACTTGGCTGCGACATACATAAAAATACAGCCCATTTTTGAAAAATGTAGACTCTTATAAAAATAACTCCGCATTTTACTTGGGTAATACAACATTCACATATGATTCCGCCCGTTGAAGTGTTAAAGTGTGCAATAACATAGTCTACAAAGCTCCGCTAAGCAGGAGTCTTATTTCACTAGCGAAATAAACCAGAAACTGAGATCTAGGATTATATGGAAAGTAGAGTGCAAAATGTAGGTACGTCGTTATACAGAGAAATATTTCTACACAGGATTTTTGCAGTTTTTGTAATTTACTCATAAACATTTGACAATATACCCAATAACAAGAACATTTAAGTTACTAATAGGAAGTTACCTAAAAAGTGCTGATTCGTTCCATGTGGCTCCCCGAAAGAAAAATAGGTAAACTTTTTCTGAAGAAACCATTATTGAAGAGTCCGAAAAAAAAGAAAACCGCACAAACCCGCGAGCAAAAACTAGTGCTAAAAACTTTACGTCTCAATAAAAAACGAGTAACACCTAAACATCTTACAAATAGCCAGAAAATTGCCCCACTTGATGGTACATATTATAGGAGGGCAATCACCTCCTATGGCTATCCATCTTCGTGATAAGTGTGCGGCCAAAACGATCTCACGTCTCGCCTCCATTTGCGGAAAGCTTTTAAGAGCTTGATCACAGCTAGGTTGCTATTCATGAAGGGAACAGTTTATGTGGGGAACAGATTAGTGATGTTGGTAATTATGCTGTCAGGTACCTACCTATTTTTCTGTACATGACATTTTGTAAGGGTGGAAGAGACTAACGGTATTGGGTCTTTAGGGTTACTACCCTAATAGAAAAAGCAGCTGACAGACTTACACACATTAGTTTTCCACATGGTATTTTGATTTTGGACTTGGACGTTTTTGTTGAAGATAAGTAACAATATTTTTTCGGACTTTTGTATAAATATTATGAAAACCCGCAGTTGTTTTGAGTTTGAAAGAACCGACCAAAAATTCTCCGAAAGAAACAGTATCCAAACAAGCATAGTGAATAGATACTAGTGAAATAGTATCGTCTGAATTCGTTATTTTGTTTGCAAACAGACCCACGATACAACAAAGAATATTTTTGAACCAAGACCTTAAAAAAACTTGCATTTTTTTGTTCTATTTTCTTAGACTTGTCAAACAAATATAATAGCTTAAAACTTTGTATGTAACTCCCTAGTTTGAAAGACATCATCAATCTTTTTTCCAAGTAGGTACCCGTCGTCACTCCGGTGTTACAATGTGCAGATTCTCAAAAACTATCCGACGAACAAGTTTCACGGAGTTTCAAACTCATCATCGGTGGTCCCCAAGTTTTACCAGCTTAAGCAAACCGACATAAAAGGGGATATTGAGATTATATTTTTAGAGATTTTATCTTTAGAATTTTGCCCACACTCTGTAGGAAAAAAATACCATTTTGGAATTCGCATCAGGATCAGGTAATCGGATTTCACGGCACTTTGGAAGCGCTATTTAATCAGCGACAAATAATCTAATCCAGAGATTCCATCTATGTGCAAAACAAATTTTACATCGCAAAATCAAAAATGATTTTCGTTTTAATCTTCTGTCGTTCATATTATGAGAACTAAAGCTTCAGAAGTGAGACAAAAGGCTGTTGAAGGTGTTTAGTAATGTCTGGCTCACGAAAATGTAGATACGCATCAGTCATTAACACTTCAGCCTGTCATTTCGCTGGGTCCTTTGACGCGCCGACAGATTCTGCACTGGGTGTAGCGATTTTGATGAAAGAACGTGGTTATTTTGGTAATATCCCCCGGGAATTGAACTATTCAGACGTTAGGCGATTTTGAGGCCTGCCGTTTTGCCGTGCTGAGAATTTTGGGTAAGCTACTCCTGCTCGCGACCTGGATAGTTTGAAGTGAAGGTATTTAGACGAAAGTTTTGAGGGTTTATTTTGGTCTGCTTTTGCTGTCAAAGTTAGGGGCTGTGATTGTGTTGGGTGATTTGAATGCTGTTTATTTTAATTGTGATCTACAGAGGCTGTATTTGTTGAAATAGAATTGAAAAAAGGATGCGTTGGACACATTGTCGTGCTAAGACCAATTTACTTTCAATATGCTCTTTTTACTATGTTTATCAGACTATAATATTGGACATTCAGTAATATTTTTTTTAAATTCTCAATTCACTGTTTAGTTAAATGATTCAACAAATGACATACTACTATAGTACCTCGCCGTCTCCCAGGCATTTCCCAACACATTATGATTCCCGACCATACGGTGAAGGTATGCGGTTCGTAATTAGCCGCTCGCTCTATGCATTACGTCTGGAATGTTCCATACGGACGCCATAATCACATTTGAAGCTATTTATGTTTTAACACTATCTATTAAGCTGCTTATCTGTTTAGCTATATTAATTTATGGAACGAATAACATAAGAGTAATTATTGGATTTAGCAGTAAAATTTTATTTAATATCCATTAGCTTTATTTCAACAGAGCCGAGTGGTAGGTACCTTCAGACCTTCATTATTGCAAAATTGTTTCAGGATTGTACCAAGTCAGGATATTTTTTTTGTATGATTTAATTAAACAAAAAGAAATCTTTGTAGCAGTCTAAAGTGAAACCAAATTTTTTTCTAAATCGCAAATGAAAAAAATACCTTCGTCAAATTGACCCTCTAAATGAAAAATAACAATAAATCCCATGACTGACTAAACTTTGTCCGGATCAATAGCTCTTTTCACGTGCTAAACCAACATTTTCCAGATAAAGCCGGTTCGATCTAGTTCAAATAGTATCTTTACACATGAATGGAACAGAGTCCTGGTTAGTTTGGAGAATGAAGCCATTTTTGGACCTCAGCCAACGGGTAGCTTCCTTTATATTGTTATGCAATAGAATCTGAATTTTATTTAAATTAGTTTGTTCAGTTTTGATGGATAGTTCGGACAATGGCGGTGTAGCACGGATACCCGGGTACCTACTCGAGAGTGCATTTATATAGGAATCGTAACACATGGCTTTAGACGGTGTGAGTCCGTGGATAACCATGAGGACTTATTTTGGTCAAAAAGAAATGGAGAGTAGGTACCTAAGTTGTATTTAGGTAAATTCACATCAAAGCTGTGGTAATACTTAACTTTGAACTTGGCCTTACCGTCTCTGTTCTTATAGAATTAAAATAGTGAGAAAACTAGACGGATTATAGAGTAATTATTGCATTTCCGCCAGCGGTTTTTCCTGCGTCCTGTGAGAACTAATCCGCGCAATCGGATAAAGTTACCCGAATAGCCTTACTAATTTAACTCTTCATCAGCTTCATAATATTATAAACTACTATAAAGAGTTCAGAAATGAGACACCGATAAATATTACAATTTTACTAGACTAAACACCACACGACCGTTTACCACCCGACATGGTACCATTCTCTGACACATGAAGTGTAGAACCACAGATTACTTAATAAGTTTGGTGAAACCTCCTTCGCCAGTAGCGCCATCTCTGAAGGAACTTGTAAATATTCTAACAGTCGTCCATCCTGACGTATAATACGACCTCGTATTATTATCTGCAATAGTAGCTCCATCATCTCCACGGTCCACCATGTCATTGATCCGAGGCGACACCACTGGTTCTGGTGTGTCAGGGTGTAGTGGACTGGAAACGACGTAGTCACTCCGCATTTCATAGCGAAGCCGATCAAGCACTGCATTATCCAACCTATGATCACAGCGGATAACGCGTGCCTGATCCGAGAGCCATTACTCCGAAACGTTGATGGTTCAAGCACCTGAAACAGAGTGAGCAACCGACTACGGTAAGCGGTGAGGTTAGTCTCCCCCTCTGTAGCCCCATAGTACGCGCGCATGACACTCATTAATTTCTTGTGTCCATCGTATGCGCGACGCACGACCGCCGGGAGCGAAGACCCTGTCAAAGGCCGGTGGACTTCCTGGTCACATGCCGTCCGGTGGCCGGTGTCCCCTTCGCCGACGTGCAGGTGGTGGCGACGACTTAACTTGTGCCTTTAAACATTTTAATTATTATTTTTATTTTAGTATCCATAGAACTTATCGACATCACTTTCATAAGCGAGCTGCTTCTCCACACCGATCTGGTGGGAGTACCTTTATGACACTAATATTAACCGAGCTGGTTAAGAAAAGAGATCTATGCTAGCTGCGTAGACCACACACGGTAGCTAAAGCACCGAACTGGTACTGTAACTCAGAGCACCGAACTGGTACTGTAACTCAGAGCACCGAACTGGTACTGTAACTCAGAGCACCGAACTGGTACTGTAACTCAGAGCACCGAACTGGTACTGTAACTCAGAGCACCGAACTGGTACTGTAACTCAGAGCACCGAACTGGTACTGTAACTCAGAGCACCGAACTGGTACTGTAACTCAGAGCACCGAACTGGTACTGTAACTCAGAGCACCGAACTGGTACTGTAACTCAGAGCACCGAACTGGTACTGTAACTCAGAGCACCGAACTGGTACTGTAACTCAGAGCACCGAACTGGTACTGTAACTCAGAGCACCGAACTGGTACTGTAACTCAGAGCACCGAACTGGTACTGTAACTCAGAGCACCGAACTGGTACTGTAACTCAGAGCACCGAACTGGTACTGTAACTCAGAGCACCGAACTGGTACTGTAACTCAGAGCACCGAACTGGTACTGTAACTCAGAGCACCGAACTGGTACTGTAACTCAGAGCACCGAACTGGTACTGTAACTCAGAGCACCGAACTGGTACTGTAACTCAGAGCACCGAACTGGTACTGTAACTCAGAGCACCGAACTGGTACTGTAACTCAGAGCACCGAACTGGTACTGTAACTCAGAGCACCGAACTGGTACTGTAACTCAGAGCACCGAACTGGTACTGTAACTCAGAGCACCGAACTGGTACTGTAACTCAGAGCACCGAACTGGTACTGTAACTCAGAGCACCGAACTGGTACTGTAACTCAGAGCACCGAACTGGTACTGTAACTCAGAGCACCGAACTGGTACTGTAACTCAGAGCACCGAACTGGTACTGTAACTCAGAGCACCGAACTGGTACTGTAACTCAGAGCACCGAACTGGTACTGTAACTCAGAGCACCGAACTGGTACTGTAACTCAGAGCACCGAACTGGTACTGTAACTCAGAGCACCGAACTGGTACTGTAACTCAGAGCACCGAACTGGTACTGTAACTCAGAGCACCGAACTGGTACTGTAACTCAGAGCACCGAACTGGTACTGTAACTCAGAGCACCGAACTGGTACTGTAACTCAGAGCACCGAACTGGTACTGTAACTCAGAGCACCGAACTGGTACTGTAACTCAGAGCACCGAACTGGTACTGTAACTCAGAGCACCGAACTGGTACTGTAACTCAGAGCACCGAACTGGTACTGTAACTCAGAGCACCGAACTGGTACTGTAACTCAGAGCACCGAACTGGTACTGTAACTCAGAGCACCGAACTGGTACTGTAACTCAGAGCACCGAACTGGTACTGTAGATGAAAGCACCGAACTGGTACTCTAGCCAAATGATGTTATTCTAACTTACTTGTGACTTTTAATATGAAGTCTAACTGACTTACAAATGCAGGAACTCTTCCATTTTTAATATTAACTATAAGAACTATAAATCTTTACCGAACTGGTTTTGATTTAGTCGAATCATAATTAACAGTCCATAGAGCCAGAGACAGTATCAGATGCAGTATCTCGACTCGGTGTATTTACTCATCTTACGCCATTTGGACAACAGCCATTCACATCGTCTTGGAACTTTAATATTCACAATGTTTACAATATATTGGGTGGAACGAATATCTTTCTGAAGTTCACACCAGCTCGACTTGCTTTCTCTTCTAGATCCGCTCAATCGACATTATCATCTGACATCATCGTGACGACCACATACTAGCAATCTGCCAGTAATATTAGTCGCTCGCCGACTCGGTCAACCTGCGCCTTACACGTTCTCTTGTAAGTGCTCTGAAACAGAATTTACAACAGAGTACATCTGTTCGCTCGGCCACACCTGACCAAATCGTAACTCTTTAATCATGAGACAAAACATAATAATGTGTCCCTTTACTAGGTGCATCCCTTTACTATGGGTTTCCAATAATATCTTTTTACAAAGGTTAGCTTTTTTTTATCCTGACCACTTCACCAGCGATAGCTTTAACATGTAACCAGTCTAAACCAGTTTAAGTAATGGTGATCATCAAATCGTTTCATTTAATTTCTATCTTTTGCGTTTATTTATAATTTAGATAACTCAGTTTACTGAGCAAAGCATTCATGCAATGTCTCTAATGTCTGATTTTCACATGATACTACATTAACAACAAAACAGATCACCTGATCGATTTATTTAAAACTCTTGAACATGCTGAATCAACAGTTCCTCTGTTGATTCGCCGTTACCACCGCAGTGTTGTACGTTATTCTGGTTAGCAACAGAGCGGTGTCAGCAGGCGCGTCGACATCTCGCATTGTGGATCTTATGATCTAACTAAACATCTAAACGGTACACTTTCGTGCATTA
>NWSH02000050.1:1439865-1454241 GCA_002382865.2 Heliothis virescens | reverse complement strand
CAATCTGAAACATAAAACAAACATTAAAATATAGCAAGGGATATATGCCCTTAGGGCCACATATCCCAAAAATTTTCGGGGCACATATCCAGATTCGCAGGGATAGATGCCCTCTACAAAAGTAAAACAAATGCCATTAGTTAATCATTAAAATGCAACTGAAAACAATTTACACATCCTACTACTTATTTAGAAGTTAAAATAAAACAAACTTACTTGTTACATCCAAAGTTATAGAGGAACGAAAATCACTCGCGAAGTAAAATCACGCCTGCTTATCTAGTCGCCGCCATTTCTGTCACTACGCACAACCGCACGAGCTTAGCTTTTTGGCCGTCCGACGTGCGGGGGGAGTGCATTCATATCATAAGACAATATCACACCCGTGCATTTTAGTATTCACGCAATCGTTTCGAGGCGTCTATCCCGCTTGGGCGTATATCCCGGACTTACCCTATCCGAGTGCGCGAAGTCCCCACAGGACACGGCTTTAAGTCCAGACTTAATATAAAACGAGTTTAAGTTGACATTAGTTTAAACTTAGCTTACATAATGAGAGACTACCAGAATTCACCATTGAATGGAATTCGTTGAATTTTCAGCCAACCGCTTTAGGACACCTTTCATTACTGAAAGCTGGGTCCTGGTTGTTCCTAGTTGGCGCGTTGGCAGATTATCAACGCTGGCTACAGTGGTTGCGGTCACCTGACGTCATTCAGCGAGTGTGACGTCAGCAAACCGGTTTACACCGGATTATACGATTGGTGATAAGTGGAACTCGCTTGGTAGAAATTAAGTGGCTGAAAATGTTATTCATGTTAAAAACTTTTGTTTCTTTTTGTAGTTGTAAACTTTATGATTTGTTGCATATAACTAATGTACGATTTCGTGATTTTTGTGACTGTACATATAGACACGTTCACCACAATCAACAATCGGATTTTTTCGATTTCATTATTTATTTATACGCTTTCTAAATGGAACAATGAAAGAAAAAAGTATATATTATACAAATAGGTATATATTTTTTATTTATCCCACTGCTGGGCAAAAGCTTCCCACATACTCTTTCATCTCTCCATATAGAAAGCTGTTTTTTTATAAAATCGGTAAAATCCGCTTGTTGATTGTGGCAAATTTCATAGAATTAAAACCAAAATGGAGCAAACATAAACAGTTCTTCCAATTAATTAACTGTGACACTCATACAATACTAAACTACTCAATTAAAAACACTTGGCCACTTTCACAACTTAACTTGGGCGCCAGTAATCCTTACGCTGGCACGTTGTCAACGCCTCCATTTTGTGGTGAGCGGGCCTGTTTGCGGTCGCCGGTGTCCACTGTCCAGCTATCCTTAGTACTTGGGTATTTCAAATGCTGTACTATTATGGTGTGCACCTCTTTGAGTAGTGGCTGTTCTATTTCGGTGGATTGTTATGTCGGAATTTGGATAAATATTGTTATTAATAAAAAAAGGTATGTTTATTTACACTTTCACGTGACATTAGAAATTACCTACTCTAGATAAAATGATAATTAAGCTAAATAATAAATAATGCATCACAATCGGTTAGTAAATTAATAAGGACCTACGTTAGTTTTAATCTACATGTATTTAAAATTGTGAAGATGAGGAGTCTGTTTCAACGCACTAATTTCAGGAATTACTGAACTCGTTTAAAAAATCTTATTGTTAGGTAGCTATTAAAAAAATCTCTTATCAATAGAATATCACGTTATTTATATGTGGCATTGACTAAATAAAGTCGCTGGTATACCTGCGCGTGACAGCAACTGATATAAGAAAAATTGCTATGTCACAAATATTAGATGAAATATTTAGAACGAACTGCCAATAAACATGTGTAATATAGCTATTACGCTCTGGACTATAAAAGTGTTGATAGCCTTTCAACAAGTTACAAAAAGGCTGATCTCCAATACATTCAAAATATCACAGACCAATCTTACAGGCTCCAAGTCCTTAAGTTGCACCATCCAGGCGTAAACGACCGTCACGTCTCAACTCTACGTGAGTCGGAAACACCTCCGATATTTATCTCCTTATACGTATCTACTGTGTTGTATCAAATATCTGAAATATACACTAGCAAAGATATTGATGGGAAAATTCAATTTGCAACAAAGTGTATTGAAGGTGGTTTTTGAGGAAATTGGCGGTGTTACTTACGGAAATATAGGGCGATTGGTTTTATTTTTGTGTAAAGAGAAATTGAGTATATAGTTATTATCCTTAGATACTAATGTTATAAATGTGAAAGTATTCAACTGTATCTGTCTTTCTGTCCTGCTTTTACGATAAATTATAAATTTGTAAGACAAATAGTTTATAGACTGAAAAAGGGCATCGGCTATTTTTTATCGGGGTACGAGTAGCGGTTCCTTTGGGATTTAGGTGCAACTTCAGGGAACACCTAGTATTATTGTATTTATTTTTCAAATAATATTTACAGTGTCTGAAAAGCTTTACCAAGTCGTTTAAGAGGATATTAGCATTAAAACTGGGTTATATAATCAGAGGCATTGAATGCTAGTTACATACCCATACATAAGCCTAACACGTATATCAACAATACATTGTTAAAATTAAACATAAAAAGGATTAACTAATTTAAAATTCCCGCTATTACACGGGGCCGTTTCCATATCCGTACACCTTTGAATTACACCATTCATTTCCCTCTGTTAAATATGTATGAGAATGAGTCGAAACTTTTGTATGAAAACCGAAGTGGAAACTTAAAGTATCACATGGAGCGAGCAAACTCGTACAGTTTAAGAGCCTTCGCTATTAAGATTTTGTGACATAGTACAGTCAAATACAATATTCAGGAAAAGCTATTGTGAGTGGAAATGTCTTTGTTCGCTCGGCTATTGTTGGTATTCGGTACTTGCTAATGGAGCTTGCATTGTCTTCGACTGTACTGAATCAGCGTCCTAGGCTTGATTTGGTTCTTGTAATTGTATTGCACTCGATTGTCGCGATAAGAGCGATTATGTTTTGCTTTATCGATATTGTTTCGGTTTTCGGTGTTTTGAGTGATTGGGTTTTCTGTTTTGGGTTTTACATGGAAATAAATTTGTTGTTTTTTGTGTTAATTGTCCATGTCTTAAAAAAATATTTGTTATGCTCTGACATACGTAAACTACTTATTAGAAATTCTTTCTCATTCCCTTTTAACCGTTTCAGCTGTTTGACTGGAAACACATCACAAACAGACATAGATTTTAATAAAAGTGTCTAGTATTCAATATTCAATGTACATAACATTCCAAATCTATTCTCGACTTCAAAAGTCTTTCTATCATGCAAAAAACAATGCTATTATGACAACAAATAGGCGCGATCATAAACAAGTCGTATAAACCTCCAATTATTTCACGCTAACGAGAAACTATTGTAAGGAGTTTATCTTTAAAAATATTTCAGTAATTTTCACGATCTTTGAGGTTTAACCAGCGGAGTCACTTAACCGTCTCCTGGGTCGATAAGCAGGCTGCATTTTATGGCCCTTTGAGAACGTCCCGGGATAATTTGTGTTGGTATTTTTTTCTGCATTTTATATGTTAATGGCTGTCTCTCAGATGGCGGATTATCATAAAAGTGCCGCTCAAGTTTATATACGTATTGTGGCGTTTGGAGTTTTTTTCTTGTTTTTTGAATTTGACGCCATTTTGTACGTTTTTGTTTTTGCTGTGTGGAAATTAATGTGGGTATTATGGTGATTCAGTGTTTTGGGGTGTTTATTTTAATATTGTCTGCAGAATGATATTTGCGACTCGTTTTAAGCTTGAATGGTTTCATTTCACTGTTGTTTGAAGACGTACTGAAGATGTTAAATATTATATTTCAATGAATTCGTAGGTACTTGTGTAAGTTCAATGAGGTCGTTCACCTTTCAGTATAAACTGCAGGTCTTGGTGATGCGGGCTTGGCATTTAAACTGCTTGATCAACTTCTTAGACATATTATGTAAGTGCTCGATAAGTTACGAGTGATATTTTATCAATTGGTAATAATTGTGATGGCGTCCAAGGCCGATTGCCGGCCACGGTGGCTGTTCTCATATAAGGAGATCAGCCAGCTGCGCAGGACATATTATAGTGCACAAACATTTGCGCAGACACAGGTGCACTCCTACTCTTTCTCCTCTCGTAGCTGTATAATGCATACCTGTTATATATTTATCTATGCATGGGTTTTCTAGCACCTAGATAAATTACGTAACCAGATAAGGCAGGTTAACGGCCACTTTCCCCGGTTCCAGATAAAGTTCTAAATAGCTATATAACAGACAGTGCCACAGAAATGTTTTTAACTTTGACTAGCTTCTGCCAGCGATTTCGTTCGTGGATCATGTCGCTTATGCCAGCGACAACGGGTCGTCATAATCAAAGATCTTTCCCTTCACTGCTCTGCTCCTATAGATTGTAGTTTGATGAAAAGTACCTACACTATAACCATCTCAGGAGTATGAATAATTGTACCGAGTTTCGTTAAAATCCGTCGAGTAGTTTTTGTTTCTATAACGGTTATACAGACAGACAGACAAAAATTCTACTGATTGCAGTTTTGTCATCAGTATTGATCCCTAATCACCCCTTGATAGTTATTTCGGAAATATATTTCATGTAGGTACAGTATTGACCTCTGTACAGATTTATTACAAGTATAGATATAGATTACTTTTCTACGGTATAATCTGTCAGATAGCTATCTGAAACTCTATCAGGAACCTATTAAACTAGCCGTGAGTGTATTAAGCATACTCTTTGAAAAAACTTGTAATTCCCCATTTCAAGTAATATGCTGAAATAAATAATTATTACCTTTAAGTTCTCTAAGAAGTACTGAACTAAATATTATTAAACGTTATTTGCAATCGAGTATCTAATTCTATATTTATCAAAGAGTGTTCAATGCCAATATCATTGGAAATACGTTAACTTTCGTATTTATGTTAGGTCCTAAGTAAATAGCAGTTTGGTTTTCATCATCTTTATTGGTATAATATGTATAAAGTACGTATAATATCTGATCTATTTATAACAGGCAGAAAATGTCGGACTCTGAAAATAACTTTCTTGAAATACATAGATCAATTAATCATCATTCTCCTGCCCTTATCTAAATTTTATTTATGGTCGGCGCAGCATGTTTTTTCTTCCATACCTACTCTTCTGTCTACCGTCATCTCACTAACAGTAACATGCATTCTAGTCATATTGACTTTCCTGCCATTCATCGTTTATTCTTGCAAAAAAATCCTCTTCACCCATTTTTAGGGTTCCGTATCCAAGGGGACCCTATTACTAAGACTTCGTTGTCTGTCTGTCTCCAGGCTGTAGGTATCTCAGAATCCGTGATAGCTAGAAAGCTGAAATTTTTTTTATTTTATTTCCGTTGCCGCTATAACAACAAATACTAAAAATTAAAAAAGTTAAATATTAAGGGGGGTCCCCATACAATAAACGCGTGAAACCGCAAATTATAAATGGTACGGAACCCTTCGTGCTCGAATCCAACTCGCACTTGGCCGGTTTTTAAATAGATTTATATGAACGATATATTGGTTACCAATAATCTGGATTTTATTTCAGGACAATTTTGCATGAGTGTCTTTTGTTTTAAATCAGAACTTCAAAATCTTAGCTGAATTAGCTACAACACCGCTGAAACCTTCTTGAAGTTGTTTATCTGGTAGAAAATGTCCCTGTATATTACAACTCAATTAAAATTAAGGAACCATAAGTATCAAGCAAGAAGAAACTGCATTTGTGTATGGACAAGCACAAAACAAATTATTAAAATTAAAATGTTCCAGCTACATCAAGGCTATTTCACAGCACAGTAACAGTCCAAAAGCAACAAAGTTCTTCATAAAGATATTCAAAATATTTAGATAGACATAGAAGTTTATTCAGCATTCATATTTACACTGAAGAAATAAACAGAAGTCATTTCTAAGATGCCGATTGTTTTAGGCCTTCTTAGAATAATGAAACTTTTCAATGGAACAAGAATTTTATCATCACGACAAAGGATTTTTGAAACAAAGGCAGTGGAGTGGGTGAATTTTTAGCCGAAGGTGAGAAAGTAAATTGTTTGGAATACTAAAGCGTTTACAGTCCTTTTGCTTTTCTGTTTATTTAAAACTTTTCGTTGGATAAAAACAATTAACTTTGTATTCGCAGCATATTGCAAGAGTTTTTGGATAGCCAACAGGTGGTATTTTTTCAGTAACTTCGAAAATATTAATATACAAAATAGAAACTGATGCCAGTGGTTTAAACTACGCCCCGAGGAAACTCCTTCACGAACCTGAATAGCAAGATACATGCGAAACGTAGCCTATCCTATTCTGTAGTAACGTAAGCTATTAAAAAGGTATACAAGTTCATCAAAATCCGATTCGCAGCTTTTGCATCTAGAGTTACAAATGTTCACGTTTATAAATCACAATTCCCACACACATGAAATACTAGGAAATCATTTTAGGAAATCATTTAGGAAATCATTTTACTGAATGTAACCAATAAGCCTTCATTGAGGACGAACTATCAAAAGATCAAACTCCCAATAGAGAAAACGAAGTCGAAGCAAACAAGAAATACTTCACTAAAGGCCAAACTATGAAGATGTTGCATATAATATTAAGTACAGACACCAGCAGTTCAACCTTCCAGAAACTGTCAAATTTCACCAATCAAACATCAACCTTCCACTATTGTGATAAGGTTGAAAATCTATTGAAGACATTTGACAGAATGAGGTAGGTTGCTGTGCTGGAGTGTGTACGCTTAAACTTGGTACCTCAGGGATAGTTGCTTCCTTACATCACGTGAGATCCTGGTAATCCAGTACGTGCCCGAATAAACTTATTTAGTTCTGATGGAACAAAAGCCATGTCTACGCTTGCAGTTTTCCGAATGGAATGAAATATCAAACCTGCTGGAGTAATGCTTTTGGGAAATTATGTTGAATTTCGTGTTAGTTTCTGAACAAATGACTAAGTGTATAAGAATTATGGTGGGTAAGGTCATTTTTAGGAGTATTTTTTAAAGTTATTGTTTTGAAAAATGTGTTTAATTTTTTCTTCTTCTTTTTGGTTTTTAAGGCAGAAGTTTACTTCTATACGTAATAGGGATAGGATATCAAGTGCCACCTAATCTTTTGTGCAGTTGACAGCTTTCAGTTTTCATATACTAACTGATAGCAACTGTCAACACCAAAAACGGTTAGAAGATCATTATGTATGGCACTTATAATTAGAGTGACATTAGTACGGATTCAGTTTTCAATTGGTAGATTCCTGATAGAAAAGCTCAAATGTCAATAAAATGTCAAACGTCTAAAAATACATCTAAATTGATGTTTATCGTGAATTTGTTTGATAAGCTAAAGTATTATATTTTCCTGCTAAAACCATTATCTTGTCAAGCCTTTTGAATGCTTGACAACAGAATGCGGAAAGATAATATTTTTTTTTATGTCTTGAAAAAATAAATAAAATATACTGAGCAATAAATTGCTTTGTCAAAATAATCTCTGGAGATCATCTCAAACAAGAGCTCATCACGTGATCTTCAAATTACTATTGTTCTGAGTGAAAAGGGGATATTTAAAATTGGTGTGACCATGATTTCTTTCATTTTTAATTTTCATTCATTGTTCATTTATTCGGGAAATATTTATTCTTCAGGGTGTGCCTGTACGCGCTTAACGCAGTTACAGACCTCAATGTTTGAATTTGAAAATCACCCTCTATTTTATAAGAAACACAAATTGAAAAAAAATATATAAGTAAGTGGTTTCTGAAGCACAGAAGCAAATACCTACTTATAACAAAACGAGTTGTAGGTAATTAGCCAAAATTACAATTCTTAATGTTTCTTGAGTAAGCAATTAGGGTAAAAAAAGTGATGCCTACCATATCAGGCACTTATTTAGTCCATACCTCTAAAGTATAACCATAAAAACAAAGACTTATACTTCACGAACTCCCATACCTAATTTAGCCAGCAAATTAATTCTCGCTTTGTCCTTCATTTTGCTAAATCATGGTGACAGGAGTTACCCAGGTATAGGTGGCGCGTCTATTGTAGGCCAGAGTCTTTTGTCTCAGGACAAAAGGTCAGCCGTAAAGTCTAAAAATCATTTCAGTTTAATTATTACAAACCCTTCTGCGTGGCTTTGTTTAGGTGCCTATTTGAATTATATTTTTTTTTGGTATTTTTTAAGGTTATAATCCTTTGAGTTATTTATAAGAGATATTGTGATGGGACAATGTAACAAATACATAGAAATTATATAACATACACATTAATAAGATACCGTGTTAACATAAACTTGTAGAGGGAAATCAAAGCTTTATAAATAAAATAAAAAATATGTGATGGGATATCTACATCAGGTAAAAGAAAGGTCACCATAAGATTTCAAAATTATCTCAAAGGGCTTCAGAGTATTAGCTAACCTAACCTAAAGTTAGCATTAAAAAATCCGGGTGCCAACGATTTGCGTCTCTAAAGATAACCATTTTACATCTCGCACATTCACGGTATTGTTTTGTTTACCTTTGACTGTCTTAAGTTACTTCCATAGTAGATTTCGGACAAGTAAACCTAATCGACAATATCTATAAGAAAATATGAGCAAGGAGGCAAATAACTTCGGAGATGTAAACTTATTTAGGGTGGTGTATGTTAAAAAGACCATAAAAGTGATCTACGCCACTATCTTTATCCTAATTTATTATTCTATTAATATCCTATTTTTATTCTATAGATATCCTATTATTATTCTATTAATATAATCTAATTATTAATTTAATTTATACATTATCAATCAATCAGGAAGCCCAACTTATTCATCCAGAACTACTCAAATAATAGTATTTCGGTTAAGCAATAGTTTGATCTTTGGTTAACTTAACTAAACTATCGGCCCACAAATGATAGTTCAGACATTGCTACAGTTAATAATTCAAGTAAGTATTGACTTGGAACTCATTGGAAGGGATATTAGTGGGACTATAGGCTATTAGAGTAACTTAAGAACTCAGGTCTGTTAGTGGTATAAGTTCATATTATTTATTTTATTTCAGGTAATTAATTACATATCTACGCATAAATATAATTAGCACATTTTGGAATCATATTGAACTACTCAAAAATGTACCATACCTACTTCAAATGCAACCATTTACCATTTTTTATGCTTTTTAGTTTCAGTATTAGAATAGTTCTTGTAGATAAGTATGTGTATTGTTTTCTTTTTTAGGGTTAATAAGATATACTTATCCAACATACAAATTATACACAAATATTCAAATTATTAAATATGTCAGAATTTGTGATGACTTATTTTCTGTAATGGTAAAATTTAACATGCGTTTGTTTTACGAGATGCACTCTCCATTTACCAAAAAAAAACATCTACATACTTTCTAATAGCTCCTACCATAAAACAAAGCTATTAAATCCCCCGCCAATATTTTTAACTATCGAATCGATCCACTCATAGCAATTCCCGAATTAATTCCGAAACGCCAAAGCCACTACAGCGGGCATAAGGAGCTCTCGACACGAGTGCTAGGCTCTTGATCCATCCGTACTCCAACCTGTTTTATGTTCCATTACAAATTATTTGCAGAAATCTAAGCCCCGGTTCTGGTAGTCAGTGTATATCTAGCCTTTGCCCAAAATATGTTGCGGTTGACTTCCAGTCTAACCAGAGGAGCAACACTAATTTTACATCTGATCTTCTCCATCCAGTTATCTGGGCAACACGATATTTCTTCGTGAGACTGGTGGTCAGACTTTGTGGCTTCTGAATCCTCTAACTACTGCTGCCAAAGATGTGCAATACTTTAGTACCTAGTACCAAAAAATAGTACTACTCTAGATATTTTTTAATGCATTCATACTGAAAATAACTGGCAATAATATCAGTTTGTGAGGTGACATCAGTAATAAGACATGCTGACAAAACAAGACCTGATACCAAACATCACTTTGCTTCATCTACAAATGGATTAGTGGGGCTTACATATCTTCCGATTTTGGTCCAATGTTTATGTACTTACAACGTGTTTATTATGTATTTAAATGCAGAATCATACTACTGTATAATTTTCTGCCATACCACCAATATCTAACATTATTCGCAGTGCCAAAGCGACTGGGTTTTACGGTATCGGTAATTTAAATGACGCATAATTAACACGACTTCTAACGCAGGCCGATAGAAGAAAATGTTCGGAAACATGGAAAATATTCTTTCCAGAATATAAAATTAGGTACAGAAAATTTTAGTTGTCACGAAAAATCACAATTTTAACTTAATTTTAAAGTATCTTGAAAATTGCTGGAAATCAGTTTTGCTTGTTTCTAAGTAAATATAAACTCAAAGGTGACTGACTGACATAGTGATCTATCAACGCTCAGCCCAAATCACTCCAGGGATAGGGCTGAAATTTGGTGTGCAGGTAGATGCTATAACGTAGACACCTTTTAAGGAAGGATTTCCCAAAATTCCCACGGGGACGAGAAAAAAGGGATTTTAAGTTTTACGCAGGCGAAGCCGCTGGCAGAAGCTAATATTTCATATATAATATGGCGCACAAATTAAGTGTGACCTGGTCGCGAACTACATTACTTACCTCATAACGTGGTTACAACCTTGAGCAACAGGTGGCAAAAAAATTGGGTCACAGCGCTTTTTAAAATACTTGCTTATTTTTCTTAACCTATAATGAACGGTGATGGGCCACGGCTAATGAATTGATGGTGATAAGTATTGAAAATGAGCTTAATAGAGTTTGTTGATGTATTATTATGGGAAAGTGCAGCCATCTTAACGGTCTTCTGTAAAAAAGTGCACTTAAAATATTTCTTTAGAGGTATTCCTACCATAATAGCGGTTATTTAGTTGTGGGGTATTTTGGGCGTTAACTGGTTGAATAACCAATCAAATTTAATAATAGGTACATCACTAAAAAATTGGAGAATAGAAATGGAGAATATTTCAATCTTTTCAACTCTTTACCTTATAATAAAAACCACCTCACACTTAGCCAAAGTTTTACTACAAGAAAGCAATTCCAACACCGCAAACGTAACATGCAAATGATAAAATACTAAAACTCCTTTTCTCAAACTTTTCCAACAAAATTAAACACGAATCGTAACAAACTAGAAAGATCATCATTCACAAACTAACATCCACAAATACTAAAGCGGTTGTTACTCCAAATGTTTTCATTCAATTAGGATGTTTCTAGAAGTTTCCAACTTACCGTTCACTGTTGATTCTACTGTAAACTAAGAAGTTGGAAGTCTTTTGTGGTATTTGATGTTACGGAAAATATAAGAGCTTGCATCGGAGAAGTTTGAGAATCTTTGCTCTTTCGTTTTTCTGGCATATTCAAGAGAAGTTTGCAAGATGTTTGCCTGTGGATTTCTGAGGATGATGTTATCATTTAATTCTGTTACAGTTGGTTTACTACACTAAAAAGTAAGAGAAGGTTTCTTTTTCTAGCCTTCCAGTACTATGTGCCAAATGTAGAAGTGCAAGATAATGTTCTGGCTTTGTCTGTGGTAACGACATATTGCGCGAGAAACCAATTTTAGTTATCACCGGTTGCTATGGTGGGTTTAGGTACCATGCTCGTAGGTACCTACTTGTGCTGAGACCTAAACCTGGTCATTACCTCGTTCACCACAAAAAAGACCTACCAACAAAAGTCAAGTGCAAAGGATATTAAAATAAGGTAAAAGCTTAGCACTACTGACCGCCAATTAAAAATAAATTTTCCAGCTTATCCAATGGATAACCTTTCCATTGAAAACCACAGAACACTAGGATACCTACTCAATATTCAACATACCAGGCTTTGCATCAAAACAATTGTATTACGTAATAATACGGAACGTCACCGCGATAATACCCCTATTAACTAACAATGCGATCATCAGGCATTCATTCAGTTCGTGTATTAATTAGTTCCCGGTTAATAGATTATGAACGTTCAATGCATCAGTTGTGTTAAATATGTGTTGGGGATGATACTGGTTTGTTTGTTTTAGCGGGTTTAGAAGCTACGATTGATATTTGGTATTTAGTGTAAGATTATTATGTTTATATTGATAAAGAAGAAGTGAGCAATTTATTAAACGAGAAGAGCTTTTAGGTAAGAATTATCCATGGCTTAGTTCTGAAATCCCTGATAAAACTCTTCTTTTAATTTTTCAAAGATATTTAAGGTTTATAATTACTTTCAATTACAATAATAACTCCTCGTACAAAACCCACCTAATGAGAGCCCTGAAATCTGGACAAAAAGAAGTCACATTTATACTAAAACATATTTTCTTTCATCAAATTCCTTCCTAAACCTAGTTCAGAGCTAAAGACGAAGACGAATTTATAATTTCAGTCTAGTGATGTTTATCCACCAAACGGTACATGGCGATACCTCTATCTGTACGACTGTCTAACTACTAAGGTATTGTATAGCCGAGCGCGACTTATTTACTCAGCTTTCTGTGTTAGTAGTTCGCAGCGCTGTGGATAGATGGCGCTTTTTTCAATGTCGTAACTGTCTCGTTTTTCGTGGGAAATAATGTAGTCTTCTTTATTAAAATTGCAATATTCATGCAATTTTTAAGTTAAATGACTATGAATAGGTAACATATTTAAATAGATTATCTGCTTAAATTAAAAATAATGGGTACGAAAAAGAACTGGTATTTGTCTAGACTTTCAGGATAAAATTCAGCAGCTGAAAGTCATGAATGTATGAATATCAATCATGTCTCAACGGATTGACGGATATTGTTGAGATATAGGTATATACACCTGAGGCTTGATATACATTACTTTCTGAAGAAGTTTTGAAAGAGTATAAAGAAAAAGCACGGGCGAACAATAATGATACAATATACGAGCTATGCATGGAAAAAACGTTCAAATAAGTTTAACTAGTTTCATTTTATTTCTTACGTTACTATTATTTTGTACAGACATCTTTCTTTAAACGGGAACTATGCATCTATGCAGCAACACTGAGTCATTAGCACGCTCAAGAAGAAAATGAATACTGTAACGCGGGCTTTTATCGCCTGAGGGATTTCCCTTTTTGGTAATGCGTTGCGCGTCGCGTTCGGCCAATCCACGCGGTCGCGCCTCCGCGCCCGCGACCCCTTCAACTCTCACCCCGCCAGGTCCGCGCGCCGAGCGGAGCGAGAGAGCTGCCCGACCGCCGCGAGATACGGACGTACTTATTGATTCAATTTTCCTCCGCGGAACTCCGCGTCGAGATTAGTTATAGTTTTATATATTGTAACTTTGTATGTGTATAACCCCGTGTTACACTGGCGCCCTACTCGAGGCTCGAACTTACCCACTGAGTTTTACTGAGTAAATCGTGCAAACTGTGAAGGAACGTTGTGTGAATTGTGCGAACTGTTGAAGTGTGCGACACGTTACGTTATCCAAAATGCCGTTCACGAGGCAGGAAGCGCTCCGCCAGCGAGGGCGTGAGGAAGACGCCACGCTCACTGAGGAGGAGGACAGCGTCGTGGAGCTTGGACGCGGGGACGCCGCGAGAACCAGCAGCACGGGACCGACAGCGCCGCACCCCACAACACAGCCCACAGATCAATTTCTCTCTACATTAATCGAAGCGATTACGCGTGCGCAGATGGAGGCCAACAAAAGCCTCATCACAGCGTTAACGTCCGCCGGGGAGTTTAGGACATCCACTCCCGTCGGGGCCTCTCCACAACCGGACGCGAGCAGCGGAGGAGCCGCGGCCGCGAGCAGCGCAGAAGCCTGCGCGAGCCGCGCTGACGCCAGCGCGAGCCGCGCCGACGCTTGCGCGAGCCGCGCCGATACCGGCGCGAGCCGCGCCGACACCGGCGCAAGCAGCGCCAGCGCCGGCGCCAACTTTGCCAAATGCACGGCGAGGTTCACCGGAGCTTCCAAGGACGCCGAGGTTCTGGAAGCGTTCCTGGATGCCGTGCAGATATATAAGGAGTGCACAGCCATCAGCGATCCCCACGCCCTCCGAGGTCTACCAATGTTACTCGAGGGCGAAGCAGCGGTGTGGTGGCGCGGCGTGAAGGCGTCGGTGAGTACGTGGTCCGACGCGCTCGCGCGCCTCCGCGCGACCTACGGCGTGGCGCAGCCCGCGCATCAGGTGCTACGCGACATCTACGCCGCCGAGCAACGGGACGACGAACGCGTCGAGTCGTTTATTTGTAAAGTGCGTGCATTAATCGCTAAGTTACCATATAATTTAGACCAAGAAGTGCAGATTGACATTTGCTACGGCCTATTGCATAGAC
>NWSH02000050.1:1408109-1431638 GCA_002382865.2 Heliothis virescens | reverse complement strand
TAAGGGCCGAAACACATAACCGCGTTGCGGCGCCGCGCCGCGAGAATTGGCAGTGGCGGCACCGCCAATTTTAGCGGCGCGGCACCGCTAGTTTCAGCGTTATGATGTCATACTTGGTGACAATGATTTAGTTTGTTTCTATCACTCTAGCAAATAATACGTGTCAGTAATATTCAAGTTAAAATTTATTTTCGTCTAACTTTACTGCTCTGTATTTTCGAGAAAAGTACTCTACATCGGGATTCACAGCCTTATTAAATGGATGTATCCAGTATCTTCTTTGCCGTTTATTTAATACAGAGTAATGTCTTTTTAATAATAAATAAGCAATAAGTTTCTCACGATTGTCCATGGCAGAGACACGTTTATCCACAATAAAATAAATCACGAGGAACTGGTTACCCTACAATAACGCTCTTTTTCGCGACGCTGCAACGCCGCAACGCAAAACGCCGATTTTAGCGGCGCGGCGACGCAACGCGGTTATGTGTTTCGGCCCTAAAAGACTTTTATTTTGAGACTTCAATTATTTTTAGTTCAATCAAAGAAGATGACCCAATAATGTATCTTAAGCAATTAAGTATTCTGTCTTGCGCGGAGTAGTTTCTATGGGACACGGTTGAAACTGCTGGTAAAAGCTAGCAAGTTTTCAGATTTAACAGGTTAAATCAATTGAGATGAAATTTTTGTGTAAGTAGTGCTAATTAGAATTGTAAGAATCAAGCTGTTCTTTAACTTAGTCTGAAAAAACAGCTCGCTATGAACGCTATAAGTAAGTATCAAAATTAGTCCAACATAAACCAAAATAATTAAATTATTAAATCGTATTAAAACACTTTATACATTTTACATAATGCACTCCCAAGTACAGAAGCAAAACATCAAAGAATTAAGACTAACAGGATCGAACATTTCAATCAAAGTGACTATGCATAATTCAGTGGGCCCGCCCTGAGGAGCCCAGAGGAACGGTAATTGAAATGCGGGGCCCGGGTAGCCACTTCGATGCTAATCGGTGACACCTATAGTAAATCACTATCCCCTTAATAGTGTTTAGGAACTGTGTTGGGTTATTTTGGTGTTGGTTTTGTAGATAAATTGATGTCACTATTTTTGTAAATTAAAAATTGGTGTCTTTTGGGATAACTGATTTTTTATTGACCAAATCCTTTTTTGAGGAACCATCAAATGGAATGGAAGTGGAAATGAGTGTCAGGCTTTTACTGAATAAAACCTGCCATGTTCCTTCTGGCCATTCATGTTCCAGGGCCGAGGCATCCATTTCAAACAATCTCGCCGTACGAACAACCTTAGCAGCTGGAGAGCTTAGAAGCAAGGAAAAGCTCAATGAGCAGACTTAGCTCAAATACCAATCAAGAGATTTGGATGAAAACTGTAGGTAAATAAGTTATTTTTAGAGCATAAATAATTTTCTTGAATAGTGAAACCCACTGAGAACAGTTTCAGTTGTTCATTCAACATTATTAAAATACTTTATTATAGAAAGAATAAAGATAAAAGAAAACATTTATAGTTAAAACACTCCCTCATTTTAACCTCCTCATTACAAATGCAAGTATTTTTCTCATTATACGTGTCTCGTATGAAGGAAACCTAACTCAATTCCTAATTAATTGCGCCAATTAAAATGTTCCGGCTGCAGAAGTTTGGCAAGACCGAGCCGGTACAAAATGAAGTGGTTTCCGTTCTACATAGCAGTTAGTGTTACGTGTTAGTTAATTTGGTATATTTTAAACTGTTAGGTTTCTATTACTGGTGAGGTTGTGAAAAGATAGCTTAGAAGAGTGGGAAGAGAATAGGTAAAATACAGGAGTATAAAGAAAAACTTGCTTTTACAGGTGTCCTACCATTAATCTTAAACTAATATTATAAAGCGAAAGAGTCTACTTGTATGTTTGCTTGAAAGTGCTCTCAGGAACTACTTTCTGGTCTGATTGAAAACATGTTTAAGTGTTAGTTAGCCCATTTATATAGAAAGAATATACCTACTGCTGATATGGATAGATGCGCACAGTAGTTACATTAATTCTATAAACTTACGAAAATCCTGGCAATTAGAATCAAATTCAACATCTTCCCTCTTTTGAACTGACTAGGTACCTACGGAGTGTCTTTTGAATCTATACTAATATTATAAAGCTGAAGATTTTGTTTGTTTGAACGCGCTAATCTCAGGAACGGCTAGTCCGATTTGAAAAATTCTTTCAGTGTTAGATAGCCCATTTATTGAGGTGAGCCGAGTAGTTCCCACGGGACGCGAGTGAAACCGCTGGCAGAATCTAGTCCATAATATAAAAAAACTATCTCTTCAATGACCATTTACCTCTTCACCTCCTTTTATCAAATACACCTCAGAATTATCAACAAAATCTTACCAAACCGGCCACAACACTGAATCCTCTACACAAAATAATAAGCAAGTCGTAAATCTCCATTAGTATTGGAATATTTGAATAACAAATGTTCCAACTAGGAAACTTTTGGCCACAGATCGTCCTATTTCGGCGTAAGTCGGTTAGATTAATGTTGGCAGGATTATTTTGTTGTCTACGACGTTATTTAGACCAGGAATTAGTGATATTATTTTGAGTGAATCTGTGAAGTTAAGCAGTAGGTACTTACCAAGGTATGTGTGTGGATGGGTGACCGTAGTGCATGTGGTAGTCGTGTATCTATCTGTAGGAACCTTATTAACACGATCAATTTATAAATCTATGCTAATATTATAAAGCTGAAGAGTTTGTTTGTTTAAGGCGCTAATCTCAGGAACTACTGGTCCGATTTGAAAAAATCTTTCAGTATTAGATAGCCCATTTATCGAGGAAGGCTATAGGCTACTTTTTATCCAGGTGCGCGCAGTAGTTCCCATAGGAAAGCGGGTGAAACCGCTGGCGGAAGCTAGATGCTTATATTGCTTAAAATAGTTGCTTATATGAATGCTATACGTATGCAATGCGGAAAAGCGATACCGATTATTTTAATTAGGTATTAAGATAAGTAATTACAGCAGTATGAACTAGATAATAATATAATTAGACTGTAATAAAAACAGGCAAAACAATAAATAATATGTTCATATTATTTTAAACTATGGTATTAAACTGGGTAACGTGCGTAAAATAAAGTTAAATTAATTACCGCAAATAAATTATATACAACCATTTTACTAACCAAGTACATAAATAAATTAACTTCCATTACAATTAACCAAAATCGCACAACATCACAAATATTCCGCTTACCAACGCCATCTAGCGGTGGGAGAGCGAACTATTTCTAATTAAAGGATTCCACCGTTTCATAGAACATAAAGCAACGTTCGAATATACCAGATGAGCGTAAATTGTAAAACGTGGATCGCTCAAATATTTACCGGATCCTCACTGGACGCCGTTTCGCGAAAATAGTTCGATAAAGGAATATACGGGTTATGTTTGTGAACGCGCCCGCAGGCTTTTGTTTTTGATTTAAATATCTCAGTACTTACAACACAACTGAGTATAACTGTGTACCTACCTAAGGGCTGAAGGAATTTTAATTGTGTGCCAAAGGAAAGGTTTCCTTATTTTTTCAAGTATTTTATTTTGTGTTTATAGCTTAAAATATTTTTTATTACTTTTGTTTTCGTTTTTTACAAGGCTTAATAACTAAGTAGCCATATCAAGTACCTACGTCATATCATATTCATATTGTTTCAAAATATAACTTTTATATCAAGGCCAGTTTCACCAACAGGTTCCAGATAACGTTTCAGAACTGGTAATTGTGAAACTCGCTTTAAAACTTTTTTTTTTAACTATTTGGCAGTAATTTTATTCACCTATCAAAGTCAGCCGCAGTTAAAAATCAAAAACGTTCCCGTATAACCCAAACGTTTAGAGTATGAACCGAATCCAAACTGTTGGAATTATTTACAACACTCGTTTCCGAGACGGCTGTTTGCTTTGGCTAGAATGTTTTGTCAGTTCTGCATCGAATAACTCTATGTGTGAACTGGAATATGCATTTATGTGGCAAATTATTATTACAATAATATTTGGTAGTATATTGTGGTAATATTGTCTTAACCAGTCTTACCAAGGGGTGCCAGGTTGCCTGGGTAACTGGGTTGTGGAGGTCAAACAGGCAGTCGTTCCATATAAAACACTGGTTCTCAGCTGCATCTGGTTAGACTGGAATCCGACTCCAACCTAGTTGGGAAAAGCCTAGGCAGATGATGATGTTTGTGGTAATAATTATGGCCAGTTTCACAGGTTGTAGAGAAGTTCTATCTATCTGACAGATACTGCGATAAAAAAGTAGTCAACTTGACATATTACTATGGTAATCAGTGTCCGTTAGATATCTAGCACCTGTGAAAGTGTGAAACACATAAATGCTAAGTCTAGTTCACACATGAGTGATTCGATGCAGAATTGATAAAACATTCAGAGTTCAAGGCTAAGTAACAGTACAGGGGATGATCAATCATAAGGTCAAGCTTGGCGCGGTCATTCCGTGGATGGGTGACTATTTGGTTATACCCGACTTACTTCGTGTTTTGAAAGGCAGATTAAATTTCGGGGCTATTTGGTAGTTACAAGCCAGAAAGTCTGAAAACTTAACAAGGGCTATCGGTTTGCCCAATTAACTGTGTTGAAAAGGTCAGATAGGCAGTCACTCCATACAAAACATTGGTTGTTAGCTACTTCTGGTTAGACTGGACCTCAAAATATTTGGGAAAAAGCTTAGCATAAATATGATGATGCATAGGATAGATATTGCATTGCAATTCGACTCTCACCGGTCGTGTCGAATTGGCGTCCCATCGGGCTATGAGAGTGAGGGAATACGGAGTACATCTGTGTCTGCGCAAATGCTTGTGCACTATAATATGTCCTGCGCAGATGGCTGATCTCCTTACATGAGAACAGCCGCCGTGGCCGATAATCGGCTTGGACGCCATCATATTATTATGTATAATAGATATCACCATTTACAGTCATTGGGTACGTAACCATGATACGTTCATCTCTCACCTATATTTAGGTATCACTGAGCTCACTGACCTGAAATTATCTGAATGACACGCGTATAAACGCTCAAGTCCCTTATACTTCCTGACACAAAACCGACCAGCAAACAAAATTATGACGCCCTCGAACACACCTGTACTTTGCACAATGTCCTGTATTTCAATATCCCTGAGTCGGCGCGCCACGCAATATTGACCCTTATCACACCCATAAAACGTACAAATTGAATGTCCATATTCCCCTGCATCGAGAGGGGTAAGGTCGTGAACATAAGTTTGAAGTAATATTTTTCTTACAATACCGATACATATTTTTATGAAGGATCAGCTATGTCATGATAAAGCCAATAAACTTGCTTCCCCAAATAAGTTTTCGCCATTTTATTTTACGATGTTTGTCCAGTCGGTGTTACCAGTTTTGTGTTGATTTTTTTTTTCGGCTTTTTATATATTCTGTACTGGACTTTATTCATAAAATAGTTTTCACCTCGTCGCTCGTATGGAATATTTTTGAAAAATCTGATATACCGTACATGTTCTGTAGTAAATTTAATAATGTTTATGTACAGAATTGATGTACCTGTACTTGATTAGTTGTCATAATAATCATGAATTTCATATAATTTACTGCAGCTAAAACTTAAAAAAAATGAAAACAACACAATTCTTCATCCCATTGTCGTCATAACAAAAAAAACAATTCTAATATAAAAAAAAAAATCTATAAATACAAAACGATTCCATTTTTCCCCGTTGGAGCTCTTGAGTGAAGTATCATTGTGTAAGGGTAAGGGCCTCTCGGGTCTCAATGGCCGGAGCCTACCTACAACGATAGCGTGCTTGCTTAAGATTTCTCTCCAGTAAAAATGATTAAATTGTTTTCTCGGAACAATCGATAGTTCTCGAATGTACCGCCAAATAGAGATCTATTGTGACTGTTTTTGATTCGTCTATTCAATTGTCAGTGTGATATCAATAGTCCTGGTTAATAGAATTTAAAGTAACTTTTTCAATAAATTTACAATTTGTTTTTATCTAATTATTTTATCTGTAACTATTTTGGAAGAATTGTGCATCATCATGATTATTTAAAGCAAAATTAGATTTCAAATATATTTTCGTTCGATTATTTATGTATATTTTTTTGACAAATCAACATGAAAATTAAGTATTTTATGAGACGAAATCTATACTAATTAAATAGGCTTAGTATATAAATAATCAAAAACAAAATATAGCATGGATCATCTTCCAATTCATCGTAATTAAATTGGACCTAAGGCCGCCAAAATGGAACTCAACAATTCGGGCCCCAGAAAAGTAGTGCCAAGATAGACTTAACCTATTCCAGCTTAGTACAGACAACAGCACATCAAGTTACTATAATCTGTCAATTTTCTGCAATAGATTTTCAACCTTATCACAATAGCGGAAGGTATTAAGTAATATTCGATTGGAAAAAATTGACAGATTCGTATACGTTGACCTGCTGTCGTCTGTAAATACAGGTAATCTTTTAACCTAAAAACGGTCTAACAAACGATTTTCAGACAAACATTATGAACAAGCGAGCTAGGCGCGCGAATCTTCTTAAATTTTACAAAGAATAGATGGTGTTTGCTCAAAGCGTCTTAGCTGGTCCGTATAACTTTCAGTCTTTCTATTACAAATGTTACCAAGTATTACGCGAAGTATTTTATTTTTATTTCACGCTGCGTTACTTTTATTTATGAGTCACTTTCAGGATGTGTGTGGTTTTGAGGAAAAGTTTTACAAGATTTTGGAGTTTATAAATTAAAGTTAACTGTCATCCTTAACATCGCTTCTGGAAAACAATTTAAAATTAATTTAAAAATCTTGGATTTATATTAACCAACTATATTCTATCACACGCATATTGCCTAACCTACACATCCACCGTAGCATGACTACGGCGTAGCACGTAGTCTGCAGCGTAGCATATCGTAGCAAAGTAACAAAGTTAGGTTCAGCCTCACGATGCAAATTCGTCCAACTAGTTTAGTTAATAGTTACACCGGTTAGTCGTCAATATTTGGATACCTTTGATTTATTGCAGTTTGACGATTCTTGTTTACCAAATTGTTTGCTAAATGTGGAAATTGAATTTTAGGGGGAATGGGTGCAGAACAAAATAAGGTTAAGTCTACTGTGACCTATTTATAAAATCGCCTATAATGCGATCAATTATTAGTTTGTATATAACTATAAGTTACATAAACAAAGAAGCAAGTACATGTGTACAGTAGCATACACTTTGAAGTTACAGCAAGCTGGACTTCAAGTGCATGCTCAATAGGGTGGGTCGATTTTCAATTTCTTTTTGATAAAAATCGTGGGTAGGTCTTAAAAGTTGCGTTATTGTCGTACTATTACAGGAAAAATATTTTAAAAAATATTCGATATAACTTTTAGCCCTCTACCGAGGCTCAAATAATCAGAAAAAATGGTATTTTCTGCCTATATTTCAAAAACTACAAAATATTTTGAAAAGATTTTTTACTCATTCTTGTTTTAGTTTGGTCTTATAAAGGCAACTACATCATGCAAAATCAGTTTTCTACATAATTCTAAGATTTCTGAGTGGTTTCTAACATTACAATAATGACGGTTTGATACGCGTTACACGCGTATGTAGAATCCGTATGTATATATTTTATATGTTTTATTTTTGTTCGTTAATGACAATTGAAGATCGTAATAAATGTTTTTTATCCTTAAAAGTGAGTTCTTTTTTTGGTGAATAAATTCAACTTTTCTTTGAATTTATGAAAATTTTGAACTACGGTAGAGGGCTGAAAACAATATTAAATGAGAAAAATAAAAAAATAGTCTAATAGCTTATATTTTTACGCAACTTTTGAGACCCCCCCAGTTAAAATCCAACACAATTTGAAAAAATCGACCCACCCTAATGCTCAATCAACCTTGAATAAACATGATAATAATACTTTTTACATTTACGTATGAAAAGAAGCCTGTACCCAGTAATGTGACTGCAAAAGCTGATAATAATGATAAAAAAATCGGCCAAGTTATATATGAAAAATTAACTTATCTATTACCTACGACTAGCCAAAATACAAAAATTTTTCGGTCCCCAAAAATATCTTTGTTTTCCATACAAATGTATGAATAACCAATTTATCATTTGCGGTTACGTTTATTGTAATGGGACCCCCTTAATTTTTTTTATTATTTTTTAGTATTTGTTGTAGCGGCCACAGAAATACATCATTTGTGAAAATTTCAGCGTTCTAGCTAACTAGCTAACTAGCTTCACGGTTAATGAGATACAGCATAGAGATAGACAGACAGACAACGAAGTCTTAGTAATAGGGTCCCGTTTTACCCTTTGGGTACGGAACCCTAAAAAAATATCGAAATGGATACGATTTTCTGAACTGCAACAGAAACTACCAGGCCACTTGAACTCCACAACAATGTAGATAACCAAACACGCTTCAACAAAGAAGGCCAATTAAAAGTTCCAATACTTCCGACCGAAATGAATCGCTGTTGTACGTAAAGCCTCACACGTGAAACTAAGGCGTTTTCGAAGGCGTTTACCGAAATTAAAACCTTCAGTTTCAGTGGGTTACACGTGAGACTTAGAATTTTTGAAACTTTTGTTTTATGAATTGCGAATTGACTGTACGGTTTTAGAAGCTGAATATTTTTGCTATTTTTTAAACCAGGTTTGTCCAAAATTGAAAAAAAAAATGTTTTTTCCCAGCTGTATTGCGTTCTATAGATTTGAAACGAACAATATTTTTTTTACATTTAACAGTCCTAACAGAACAAAGAGGCAGACTACAATACTTTTTAACGGACTTCCTAAAAAGAAAGAGATTCTTAATTCAACCACGCATAGGTTTATAATTCTTTTATTATTATTTCGTAATCAATATCAAAAATTATAATACCCACACTCCACAGTGACAGTCGGTACCCGTAATAGTATCATCGATATAGAATATCAAGTTTTCACCTATGAAATTTTAAGAGTTCTATCGATTTCTCCAGGATCCCATTATCAGATCCGGGTCTTCTTACCATGGGACCACTTGTGAGGTATACACACCTTTTCAAACAAAAAAAAAATTGAATATCGGTCCAGCCATCTTCGAGTAATCGGTGAACATACATAAAAAAAGATACGGTCGAATTGAGAACCTCCTCCTTTTTGGGAAGTCGGCTAAAAACTATCAAATGATGACCTTATCTGACTTTCCCTCTTAAACTGTAAAACGACACCCTTTAAAACAGTCCACAAATCATATTTCAAAGTTCGTTAAATGAAGATAAACAAAATATTTCACAAAAGAATGATCTCGATATTGAAGTCAGGAAATGAAGGAGTCTCCAGTCGCTACGGTGACCGTCAAGGAGCCACTAAAACCGGGCAAAGTAATTTCCTCTCAGATCATTCGAGAAAAAAATAATGTTTAAATGTTTGAAGACCCCTCAGTTGGATGTCATGGCGAAATAAATTGTCGGTTTAATAATCCTAGTGGAGAGTTTTGTTTATTTTTGTTTTTGATGTTTTTAGAGGTAAAATTTTAGGTGCCGGTTGAAATAAACATGGTATTATTTTGACTGTGAAAATTCGATCACATGATTTTCATAGTTAGTGTTGTAACAACGCTTTCACAATAGCTAATTTTGTAGTGCGTATAGTATTTACGCACGACACATTCGGGGCGGCGAAAACCTGTCGAGCGGTTTCAGATGTCATCGTTTGTGTTACAACTTATTAATTTCCTGAAATTATCCTCTTGCTTACTTACACTGATTCTTAGACGTTCACAGTAATTCTAAACTAGCCTACCTAGATATAGACTGCATGCATCAATGAATACTTTACTGTGACGACATTTGTGGGACTGGGTGGCGAATAAATGGAGCCTTGGATACTTGAACTTATTTATTACTTGCACTTTGCACTTTACAGAAAATAAAAATAATCTTAAAAAAATGAACGTCTTCCTCTGTCGTCTTATTCGAATCTCCTCTGACACTTTCCCTTCCCTCTCGCTCTTTCATTCTTCCGTCTCACTCCTACTTCAATCATACTTTTTTTGTCACTCATTATACGTTCCGTTCCACTCAACATGCATCCCACATTCGGTCATCCTGCACAATGTCTGTCCTCAGACATGCACCCGTAACTCATCCCCTTATTTCATAATATTTACTATCAAAATATTTCCGCTACCCAACAAACAGAAACAAAAGCTCACATCCATTGCATGTTGCAAACATTGCACCCGGTGAGAACCGCATCTATTAAAACTTATAAAATACATAGGCATTCGAATTCAAAATTTAAACCAGCTGCTGTTTCGAAACAAAGTCGAAAATATATTTTCAGTTTTCGACCATAAAAAGTCGCAGGTGACTTTTTATGGTATTTGATAACAATGTTTGGTAAAATAGGACGGTATAAAGATTTTATATGGACGGCGCGCCAATAAGGTTGCAAGTCAAAGGTAGGTGCACGGATGGGTGCTCTCGTACAATGCTTGCTGAAATGGACACTACTATTTGTACTAGAATACGAATTTATGAAGATGATGTCATCACTTTTAGTTAGTTAGTATACTAGTGTGTAAAGCTGGGTAGGTTTGGTTTGAATATAGGTACATACTTATGAATAAGGTAGTCTGTCTGAAACACACTCCAATATATTGTAACTTCGAGTAACGCAAGACGTTACGGGTTCAATTCTTGGAACAAAAAGATGCTTTATTGACTTTTCCAATTTATAAATGTTACGAATAATTATACAAATGATACATAATTAATCCGTACATTCTTGAATTTCCTTGTAAGATATATTATTTTTATGTTATTTTACGACTAAATATAATGCTTACACTCCAACAAACGTATTACAGATATTTAAATAACACAGAAGCGTCATTAAACGCTTCATTTGCGGAACTTCGCGAACTAATAGTAGTGTGCAGCGTGGAGTTCACACACGACTCCCGTGTTCGTTTCTCAGCAAATCCGTAGAAATTAAGCGCTCAGTATTTGCCGTATGTGCATCTACGCTTAAAGGCGAGCATTCATTGCGGCGAACGGAGATACTGTGCACATTTTTGTGCAAGGAAATGAACCTATTTTACTATGACGCATGAAATATCGTCATTAGTTCGCGAGTAACTGATAAAACTCTCATCAAATAAAATGGCCGATTTGGGATTTCTGCCTACCAAAACAAAAGAAATACTGCGATTTCCAGCATACTACGCTTGATGTCAAATCAACGAAAATATATAATACTAGCTTCTGCCAGTTTCAACCGTATATAAGCTACATTACAGCCAAGATTCATCAAAATCCGTTCAGCCGCTTGGGCGTGAAGAAGTAACAAACATACATACTCACAAACTTTCGCCTTTATAATATTAGTGTGATTCTTAAACGAATAGCGATACATCATCTACTTTTTTTATTAAGTATTGAACTTCAAAGTCTACTGCATACCTTTTATTTTGTACCAGCAGCAATGGGATTACATCTTAACCGTGTCGCTGCGATTTAATAAACCCTGATAGTACCGTCGCGTGTGTTCTATGAAGGCTGATGCGTTTGAGGTTTCCTTGCATTTTAGTGCAAGTGTATTGTGTAATCTAATGTAACGGAATGCAGTTGATCGTTGGGTTTCTGCGAAGAATTGTGGGATGTAATGGGTAGAATGTTTCTTTGTTCTTTGTGGAATCTGGATGTTAGTTCGCCAAAATTAAATGCTAGCTATAGCCGTAAGTACTAGTTTTTGCCCTCGACTTCGTCTGCGTCGCACACTCAGTTAAAATGTAGTCTGGCTCCACTTATGGTACTACTTAACTCCAAGCTAAATCTAACCCCAATCAGTTTTTTTAGCGTGAATGCAAAACCAACTTTCATGTTCTTAGTTTGTACCCTCCCGAAATTACTGAACCGATTTGAAAATATATTTCACTGTTGGGAAGCGAGACTGTCCCCGAGTGACGTAGGCTATATTTTGTCCGGGTGCGGGATCTAATTCCCCTAGACGCGAGTGAATCCGCCGGAAACAATTAATGCAGTTACAATATCAATAGGGATGGTAGCGATGGAGGAAAAAATCTGTACATAATTACAAAACTATCTATCAATTTATTGCAGCAATAATAAATATTTTCGTTAATTATTTCGTGATCAAAATTCATCTTGTTTAATTTATTGTTTAGGAGCTTACTTGTTGCGAAGTTTACTATCTGGAGCAGTTGTTCCAAGCCTGTAGGTGTTTCAGTTCTACGGAACTTCTGTTATCTTAACCTTTCACTGCTCGAGTGGGATCGGAGAGACCTTGCTTGCTTTCCTTGAAATGTTATACAATGCTTGAGATGAGCTTTTGTTCTATGTTCTGATGTTTTCACTAACAGTTAATTCAGCAGCATTCCACGTCAGAGGCCGTCAGGTGGATTTGAGAAAATTCTTACGCTAAGGGTCAAGAAGCAGAAGAAGAAGAAGACTAGCAGGGACTTCTAAGTAGGGGTCTACTTATACTGTTCATCTGCAAATAAAAAAAACCAGCCAACAAAGGGTACCGTACCATTATCAATGAAAAATAAACGTACGTTTTACCTACAACTAGCCAAAATACAAACATTTTTCGGCAGCAAAACATGAAAAACAAAGTTATAGTTTGCGGTTTCTCACGTTTTATTATTTTTAGTATTTGTTGTTATAGCAGCAACAGAAATACATCCTTTGTAAAAAAATCTGCTTTCTAGCTATCACGGTTTATGAAATACAGCTTGGAGACAGACAGACAACGGAGTCTTAGTAATAGGGTCCCGTTTTACCCTTTGGGTACGGAATCCTAAAAAACACTCCCCATTTTACGTGTAGGGAAGGCATCCCAATAAAACATTTTCTTCCACTTTTTATTTTTGCACTTGGCCTGCGTGGCTGATATTACGTATAGGTACCAAAGTCCAGCTTTCTAGCGCTACAGGTCACTGAGATTATCCGCCAACGGACAGACAGACAGACATGGCGAAACTAAAGGGTTCCTAGTTGGCTACGAAACCCTCATAATGTTAAAGGTATAGATTTTACCATGTATTTACGAAGTTAGGTAAAGACATCCAATTAAGTTACTGTTATTCAATTTATTATTTTTCTTAACCCGACAATCTGATTGTCATGTTTATAATTATTTAAAAATGAAAATCATCTTAAAAAAATAATTTGATATCTAATCTAGTTAGAAGATTTGTACTTGAGATTATTCAATTACAATCTAACCCCTTTTATCTCAGGACGTCTGAACAAACATATTACAAAGAATCTTATTAAAATTTATCTCTACAAAGACTTGAAGTAGGAATTTTACTAATTAGCTCAATTTCTTTGTCTCGTGTTTGAATAGAATAAGAGTTATTCAATGAAGCGTATGTTTTAATCAAGTTAATGGAAGAAGTATTTAATTACGTATAGTAATTTGTATGTGTGTGTGTGACATTGACACAGAAGTACTTGAAATGTATTTCAATATGACTGTGTCACTATAATATTACAAGTAGTAGTAGTAGTAGTAGAAATAACTATCTACTTAGAAATTTTAACTTCAAAAGTAAGCAGTTGCTTGAAGAAAACCGGCCAAGTGCGAGTTGGACTCGCGCATGAAGGGTTCCGTACCCCATTCCCCTTTTATTTTTATTTGTTGTTATAGCGGCAACGGAAATATATCATTTGTGAAAATTTCAGCTTTCTAGCTATCACGGTTAATGAGATACAGCGTGGAGGCAGACAGACAGACAAACAACGAAGTCTTAGTAATAGGGTCCCGTTTTACCCTTTGGGTACGGAACCATAAAAAGGTCGTTTATATGGTTGGTGGTTATAGTGAACATGTGCTTAAGTTCAAATATTACCTGCTGCTTATTCTTAGTATTTCACTTAGTAGGTACTATGAAATTAATAATTTTGGTATTCTTTTGAAACTATTTGTTTGTTTTATAAACAAACAAGTTTTTGTGAGATGATTTCACACGAGTAGGTATTGATATCAACAACAACATGAAAAACAATAAGTATAATATTTCTTCAGCCAATTATTTTAATTACGGGAATATTTATTATAATTGTGTACTTGACTGTCCAGAAATAATTACTGTCACCGTGTTCGGGTTGACCAATAAATTAAATTCGTAATATTAAATGGTGTCAACTCGGCTTCGTGGTTAAGATACGTAGGCCGAGATGAATATTTTCTCAATTTATCTAGTAGGAATATAAGCGAATGCTATAATTATAGCGGCAACGAAAATACATCATTTGTGAAAATTTCAGCTTACTAGATATCACGGTTAATGAGATACAGCGTGGAGACAGACAGACAGGCAACGAAATCTTAGTAATAGGGTCCCGTTTTACCCTTTTGGGTACGGAACCCTAAAAAAACGACGAAACACTTCGAGAAAAAGATAAGTAGTGCTCTTGCGCTTCGCTTGGCTCGTCTTGGCGGAGCCACTGCCGTGCAGGTATCCATATAAGAAATTGTACATTTCATATCAAAGGACAATGGGCGTTTTGGTACCCCCGTCCAACAGTGCTGGTTGTAGTACCATTGCGTAGGTCTTGGCAAGGCAAAAAATGTTTACTATGGCGACTAGTCTCAAATCCTTGTCCAATTTGCGTAACATCGACTAATATAACGTGCAATGATCGCTAAGTCGTCAACGTAGGTGCAGTTCTTGAATTCAAACTATATCGAATAAAATCCGATAAGCGTAAAAAAAAAACAAGAATGTACCCATTTTAGAACGTTTGCCTACCGACTGTATTAAAAGAAACTATGGAAACCTTTGCAGCTCATGCACAACTATGCATATGTATTTGATGAAAGCCTTTCAGTAGGTATTTAATACCAATTATATTGATGTTTAGAGTTGAACATTCTGTCGTGCTCCCCTTAGTGTAGGAGAGCTGAGTATTGATGATTTCCTTCCCAAAAAAACGAAACATATAATGATGTGCACGTTTGAACTATTGTCAAATCGGTTGATGATGGTGTGACTGTAGTTTGACTCCATGGTCTATTGAAAACCTATAGATTATAATAACGTGTATATTAAAGATTAAAAGATGTCTATTAACTGAGTTTAAAGTGATTATACTGGCGACATATTCCTTATAATGCATTTGTGTATTTGGATGACATGCTGATTTTTTGTCGAATTAATTTCAATGATTACTCGGATCGGACAACTAATTGAGACAAGCCCCATCGTTTTTATGATTCTTCACGTAAATACGTTTCTAATGATGTATCACACATTACTGTTGGAGGTGGTACCAAATCCCATAGAACTTGCCCATTGTCCTTTATATAACAATGGTATAGGTATAATATAAATACAAATACATGTGTAGTAGGTACTTTAATGCTTATTTTAAGGTTCTAAATATGTAATCGCAATCTAATTGTCATTACTTTCTTGGTAGGTAGGTACCTACTTTTGTAAATGAATTACTGTTTACAAATTAATACACTAATATTTAAGTTATTTCTCTAACAAAAACTGACTATATAAACTTAGTAAAACTGCGATGAAAATTAAACATCCGTTTAATTAGGTTGTAATATTCCATAATTACAGTTTCTAGTAACTGTATAACAGCACAAAATTAATTACTACAAACGCATTCAACATTGTTTGCGCCAAGAATTTTGCTAACAGAGAACACATCATATTAAATCACTGGAACAGTAACTTGATAGTGTATTGTTAAAGTCACATAATAGTAAAATTAGCCTACCTATTAGTATTATATTAATTAATAACATTAATAAGAATATATCTGTGATTCATTCTCAATTCGGATATAAGTATTTTTTTTAGTAGGTACCCAAAGGGTAAAATGGGATCCTATTACTTGAACTTTGCCGTCCGGTTTTCACGATGTATCTGGTGAAACGTGATAGTAAGATAGTTGTAATTTTCACAGTTAAGTAACTGTAATTATTGACAATATAACAAGAAATGCTGAAAATTAAAATCAATTTTTTTGAAGGCTCTGAAACAACAAACGTGATTTATTTGGCTGTTTTAAAGAACGGAACCCTTCGTTTCCTCTAACTCGCACTTGACTGGTTTATATTAATATCTAGGAAGTTTTACTACGAAAAACCACTTACCAGGTATTTTGATAACGAATAAGCTTCACGAAAATATTATAATTTCTTTTTCATAATTAATGGAAATGACGTCAAAGAAAAGATAACAGATTTCCATTTGAAATTATTTCTTAGAATTTCAAAGCTTTGTGCACCTCTGTTAGGAATTATTAAGAACGATGCAGCATCCAGAATTAAAATAATATAAGGATATTATTAAATTTATCCATTACTAGCCGTTTGCCTGCGGTTTCACCCGCTTCCTGGAGGAACTTATAGAATTTTTTAAACCGGTTCTTTAGCTTCGGATTATTTAAACAATCAAACAAACAAAAATAATGTTTTCTTTTTAATAGTTCTGTGATATTAATACCTGTAGATAATTTCTGGATTTAACTGGGAATAAAAAATGTGAATAAATTGGTCAGTGAAGAAATAGTAATTTCTTTGAAAAATCCCAATTGTCTTCTAAATCAGTTTCTTTAGACGTTTTCGAGAAAGCATGTCAAAAAAACTTATTTTCACATGTGTTATTGACTACTAGCTTGCGCCAACGGTTTCACCCGCTTTCCCGTGGGAACTACTGCGCGCACCCGGATAGCAGTAGTAGCAGTAGTTCCTGAGATTAGCGCGTTCAAACAAACAAAGAAAGAAACTCTTCAGCTTTATAATATTAGCATAGATACTAAGGATTACCAACTTAACATTATTTAAAAGTACATCACAACCAACAGAATCACTATTTGTTGTCTGTACCCCAGTGACAGTTAAATTGTGCATACAATATAAATGCGATGGCTTCGCCCGTATCGTGTTTTTATTAAAGGCAACCATTTAAACCGTGGCCTACATTGCGTGACCGACTCATTTTCATACACTCAGGGACAAATGAATTTATGTTTACTAGTTTATGAGGAAGGTTGCAGGTGAATTGTGATTTTGTTGTTTTTAACCGACTTCTGTGTACTTTTATTTTGTGCAACTTTGTAGCAATTATGCCCCCCACACTGCAGACACATAAATCAGTATAAAGATGAATAGTATGCATATTACATTGATCAGGTATTTTGCGAATCACGACTTTCCTTAATTATTTTATCTAATATCTTAGTCTGCAGTATGCACGTAGCGTTAAGAACCACACACTGTTTTTGTCTGTATGTAATGTGAGACAAAAGGTAACAATTTTACTTCTAGAGTGAATTTAAAGCAGCATGTAAAAATACTGTAATGCAACTAAAATATATAAAAGTGTATCTGTTATTAGAAATGGTAATCACTCAATAGCATATGAAATACATCCTTACTAATATTATAAATCGGAAAGTGAGTTTGTTTGTTTGTTTGTTCCGCTTTCACGCCGTAACTACTGAACCGATTGCTTTGAAATTTTGCAGACGTAAAGTTAGAAGTCCGGATTAAATAATAGGGTACTTTTTATCCCGAAAAAAATAGATATTCCCGAGGGAAAACAAAAATATTGTTTGCTTGATGGATGGATTGTAGATGGCGCTGTGTGTCGAACCGAATTCCACGCGGGCGAAGCCGCGGGCGGAAAGCTAGTAGATAAATAAAATACAACGCTATTAATGCCTAACATAGTCTACGATTCTAATTTCTATTCTCTTCAAACCCTAAACCATTTATCAATAACGACTCATTAGGCAGACTAAACAACTGACAATCATGTCCGAATCACCCTTCACACAAGAACGAGCATACTATAGCCTGAGAGCTGGGAGACATTTTTGATTAGGTATTTGAGGCAAGCTGAAAAAATATTCCTATATCTCACTCAAAACTTTCCTGCTGGCGAGAAATGAGTCTTAACATATATTATTTTATTTATGTTGTCGAAAATACATTTTTTTGAGTACCTACCTATTTCAAGAGATATTGTGTTGGCTTTTGTTTAACGGGATCCTGCTGAGTACCATTATTTTACATGCAGGGACAACGTCGCATTTCTTGCCTAGTAAGAGAACTTTTGACTTCCAGTAACGCTTGCCAAAGACATCCAAATGACACTCTGAACTAACGGTTTAACGTATCTTCCAGAAGCTTACTTCAAATACCTACACAAATATGTATACGAGCTCTCCAGCTAATACTGCAAAATTACAAAGCTCATTCGACCAGTAATCTTAATATGTTTAACATAATCTCTCTCATTGGTCCGTATAGCGCAAACATCATGGGATTAGAGCCTCGAAAGGCTTTAGACAAACACTCGTGATAGGATTTCAATCGGCCAACATTAACTGTGTACAATTTCTATTGGAAAATTCCTTTCACAGTTTAATCCTGATGAAGTTTTTAATTGCTACAAGGAAGTTGTATGAGAGCCGGCGATTATTTTGTTTATTTGTGCGCTTAGAGATTTTATTGGAAGTCGTTTAAAGTCGACGGTCAGTTGTGTGGGATAATGTGGTTTAGCTCTCGTGTTAGGTTTTGGTCACGTTTAATTCTGAAATGAACAATATTATAAGGTCATGTGTATGGTGACTAGTCTGTAAAAAAGAATGTTAAGCCCGTTATGGACTTCTATTTGTATTGGCTACATTTTTGATCGTAGGATTTCGGAATCTTGCTGTAGTTTTGATTGTCTACAATATCCGTTCATTATGCCTTGCACTGATTCAGATAGGTTGGCTGATGTGTCAAACAACCAACAAACCTATGTCCAGTAGTAGCATAATTCTAAAATAGCTGGTCTTAAAAACATACTTAAAGTCAATATTTACTAACTCAACTTAATTTTAAACCAAAGACATACTCTTGCGACTCCTTATGAAAAATGAACTTAAAATTCCATCACCACTCAAGATTAGTAATTCCATCCAGCTCCTTAACATGGACTTGTTAATTATATACATCTGTCGGTCTGTCTGTTAACCTAAATTGGACGGCGTGAGTGGACTGACGGTGTAATCCCATCGCACTGATTATCGTCGACGTTGATGCGAATTAGTAACTGGATATGCAATGTATGTCTGTTTGTCTATCAATATATATTTAGATTGTATCTAATTGGAATGCTTGAGCTATGTTTTGGGGTATTTGAATCGGTTTTTAGGAGTTATTTTGTGTTTAAACTATGTAACAATAGCATTAAGTAACTGCTAACATTTAAAATGTTTATTAAAATTAATACCAGGGTCTGTTACCACCAACAGCGGTTTCTAGGTGCATATATACATACAGCCCAAACAGTGAAAGGATAGGTCAATCCCTGATTCATACAATCGTGGACGCTTTTATACCAGTCTGTGGCTTGTTTTCAACAAAAGCACGTATCCCATATAACTTCACACACTATGTAAAATAAATATCCTGCATCATTTTCATTCCTGTTCCTTTGACATATCATGCTTAATAGCAAAAACTCAATTAAAAGCTGAATCCAAAAATAAAATACGAGTTTTTGATTAAAAATCCCGGAACGTTGAATAAAAGGTGTTGGAGAAACAAAGGGTAAAAACGCCGTTTCGCTGAGGTTTCATAATTTCCTTATTTGCAGATGTCGACTGATTTCTTTTCTATTATTTTTAATGTCACCACAAAGCGGCTTGCAGGCTTTATAGTCTTTATTTACATTACAATTGGATTTTTGTTGGGACTTGAATATTCATTTGTTATTTAAAATTAGGTTAGGCAGGTTTTTGTTTTTGAGTCCTCATTATTCTGTGTTTAGAGGAGTTTTATTCTGGTAGTGGTAATTTTAACATAATGTTTATGTATAGTAAAGATACTTAATAAGAATATTTAGATATAACCACAACAAAGCGACTGATATATAAAAAAAAAACAACTTAACCACATAAGAACAGCAAAAAAAAAACCTTTTATTTCGACATAAAAATAGACGTTCCATCGCTCAGTTAAAGCAAAACATTATAGTAAAACGTCTCAAGACAGCATTAAAAGTTGCCATTTCAAAACGACAATAGGTACTAACGCAAAATAAGTTTTACATTTGATTCCAGCATTGTTGTCCCTTGATAGACTCTTAAAGTAAAGTGCTCATTCATGTATAGAAAAACCTGTGTATAAGAAAAAGCGCAGCCTACATAGATTACCTAGAGTGCTCCCTAAGCATCTCTTGAAATAAAACGTGTTACTTAAAAACCATTGCGAAAAATCTCTTTGTGTCGCTGAATAAATCTACTTCGCCGCTATCAGTCTTGACTATCTGGCAATACCAAAATGGACTGGGCAAATACGACAACGAACAAAATTGAATTTGTTCTGTGGCGGTTGCAGTACGACGGCGCACGAACCCCCTCGGGAATCTTCGGGCGCCTCCGCCGAGGATCTGATTCGTGAATGGTTGACTGAATGGTGCGGAGATTTTTCTTAATTCGAATATTTATGTTTTATTTATTTTCAAATATGTTTATGGCAGCGAAAAGTTTTTGACACCTTTTTCTTTCTCTTTGTACGAAAATAGTAAAACGTTATCCTAAGAAAGTACCAGCTTTAATAGGTATAAACTATCGTCTCGACCAAAGTTGAAACTCTAAACCTAATACTTAACCCGGTACTTTTTAAAATAACTTTTTATAATAAGGGTTAGTCAGATTTTAGAATTTGATTGTTTTCAACCACATATTTTGTAACTCCTGTTATTGACCTTTAAAAAAACCCGTGAAGCAAATCATCGACGTAAAACCGGTGTAGCATTTCCCACAATTCTATATAATAATATTATAGTGTACCCATTACGTCAGCAGTAAGTGTACATTCTGCACTTAAACACATACACTGAGAAACAGCAATCCTACAATTTATAATATTTACTCGCGCCATTCGGAAGGGAAGTTCACCGCATTCTCGTAAGTGGACTAGGAAGCCGTTTCTTTTTAATGTTAGTAGTATTGCTTCGTCTATATAGCCACAGTATTGCTATACTGTGCCTTTGCTTATAGAAGCACAATGGGTAGTACAGCTTTATTCGTATTATGAAGGTTTTTAATCTTTTGATTTTAATTCCAATTTACATATTTATAAACTAGCGCGACTGCATGAAACTATACGTTCATTTTTTTTGCCATAAGGTGCTTTAAAAGTAAAGAATGCTTGTGGATAAGTTGTCTCATGTGAAATGAAAGTCTCATCGCCGTCAGCCACTATGCTGAATGTGACAGCAAGTAACTGTAAAAATAGCTATTAAATTGTTACTTTTTTACTAGCTCTTATATTATTTGTGGTTACGGATAGTCAGAAACTAGAAAGTCTGACAACCAGTCTTAACAAAGGGTATAGTTCAACTGGGTTGAGGAAGTCAGATAGGCAGTCGCTCGAAGTAAAACACTGGTACTCTGATTAGTTTACGGCCACAAGATTAAACTTGATATCAATATCAAGTGTCAAATATGAAAAAGCAAATAAATGTACTTTAAGAAACATTACTATTAACCTTTTATCCTTCAGGTTAAACCCGATATCAATAGCTACACACTAAATAGATAACAATAAATTAGCCAATAATAGCTTCTATCCAAGGCGTGATTCCCGCGTCTTTTGTCAAAGCTATCGGAATTCCTCACACGCCCGAACGATATAACGACTGACGGTACTATCGCGTACATTAATGTTAAGCCACTTGGTACTATTTGTATTTTAAACGTATAATGCAATCGAACGTTTTAACCTTGAAGGGGTAAACCACTTCCCGGGCCTGCGTGATTATTCAAAAGAGTTACCGCGGGCCTGGAACCTATAGGGCTCAAGAAGGAACACGGTGGGTTTAAGTCAGTAAAAGCCTGACACTTCTTCTCGCTGCACACACAGCGAGAGGGATCTGAAGATTTCCCATCGAAGAAAAGGCTCTGGCGACCAACTGGTGGCAATATAGCCGCCACACAGCACCATATGAGATATTAAATACCTTGCTTGGAGATGGGAAGCAAAGTTAAAGCCTAGCGCTGTAAGTATAGCTAAATTGCTCCAGCTTGGAGAAGACCTTTGTCCAGCATCGATCATTTATAGGTTGTAATGACAAACACAAGGTCGAAAAATGTCAAAGGTAAGTATAAAATATATTGAATAAACTTTTTGCTACTGATATAATTTGTTAAATCTCTGTTAGATTACTGGAGCCGTTGGCTCCATGACATGATCTCCCAAATAGTGTGGAAAATATTTCCAAAGCTTTCAAACACTAATATCTTCGACTGTACATTTGTGTCATTAAAGAGACTTCGCGCCAAGTTGGTAGCGGGACATATTGGGCATTACTGAAGACATATAGGCCTGTGATACAAAGATTGGAGGTGAACAATCTTATTGCTGCCATTTATTTGAAGCGTGCTTCTGTACTTAGTTTTGAGTTTTAGTGGTGCTGTACTCGTGTGAGTACATGGACCATGTCCTCGTATAAGTACGTACTTAGAAAAATACAAAAAAAAAAATATGAAGAACATAAAGTTGGTGATTAATCATTTTCATGATGATTTTACTCTTCTAAAAAAGTCGTGGTACTTTTGAAAAGGAAACTCTTATACCTAATTTATATTTCAAGGATATGATACGGGGAAAAGGAATGGTTACAAGAATTTACTAAGTACCTAGTTTGTCTAATTATGTACAGTTTGTGTTTCTCTGAAATTTTGATTGCTGGCTTTCCGAGTACAATGAAAATTTTCCATTAAATGGAAATTCATTATTATAACAAACAGTATTAGTGTTGTTAATTTCGTAGAATTCATAAAATAGGCTTAATTGCTCTCTTGAACATTTTTTATTTTAATTACTGTTCACTATTCGTAAAGTTTATTAAATTCATTCGCGCCTTTCCACATTCAAATATTCCCGCCTATGATGTATTATCGGTGGTAACGAGGCGGCTAGCCAATCGCAAGGCGCTATTCGCGCATACGCCGAACCAATGGCTGATCGCGGCATTCGAGTCGCAACGGAACCGCACCGCGCGCTGCGTGAGAAAAAGCTTCTCATCCGAAAACCCTCAAAACTGATCAAATCCTCCATATTCTGGTGTGCTCAGACTGTTCTAATAACGGGATCCCGCGGGAGTGTGTAGAACTATCGATATTCCTCGTATTTCCATCGCAATACTGTGTGGTGCAAACGACGCCGGCCGGCAACCGCGTGGTGTGCCCTCATCACCTACCCTGGAAGTCAGAAGACTCGTTGGCGTGGATAACCAAGGTAAGGCGTACGTACTTGCATTGGTCTGCCAGTTCAGAACCACCCATTTTTTCATTTCATCGACGGGAATTTTCTAGTACCTATTTTACTCGTTCCCGACCCAGAGTGACGTCAAGGGTCCCCCTCGGCAGGACCGTTTCGTCACATC
>NWSH02000050.1:1348345-1400609 GCA_002382865.2 Heliothis virescens | reverse complement strand
TTTTACTCGTTCCCGACCCAGAGTGACGTCAAGGGTCCCCCTCGGCAGGACCGTTTCGTCACAATTACAATAGCCTTGGAAAAACATATTTTAATTTTTGAAGTTGTACTAAAATTAGCTGTAACACAATAACATCCATGTTCTTATTCAATAAAAAAATGACTCAGTTTTGATGCAATATACCGTACAGTATACTGTAACAGACGACACGAGAATGTCGCGAAAATATTTGCCATTCCAACTAAATATTAGCGCCGACGTCAATATAATATTTGAAATATAGCGCTTTGCAGTTTACAATAAAGTGAAGCAAGTCAGGATTACATCCAACAAATGCCAGATTCTGGCTCATATATACATACAACAGAAACTTTCACAGCTAACATTCTAGAAACAGTAGTGTGAAAATCATTTGGCTGTCCTGCTGTTGGAAGCACTCAGATAGTTTAAAAGTTTTGATTATATTGGTTTTATTTAAAATCCATGGATAGGTGTCGTTACGCGGTGATGCCACGTTACCGAGTAATGCTAATGCTAGTTCATTAACCTACCACATTCTGTCAAATTTCTACAATAGATTTTCAACTTTATCACAATAGTGAGAGGTTAATGATCGGTTTGTAAAATTTGGTACATTTGGGTAGGTCGACCTGTTGTCGTCCATTTAACAAAATATAACCCATGTCCAACCCTTAAATGACCAACATATAATCGAAACTGACAAAATAATCCTCTTACAATATTCACATATCTGACCATCTATTTTGGGCGTTTAGTCAAACTATATTAGACAACAAGATTCGTCAGGAAATTCTGAGAAATCGTTCTGAAACTGAATTTATGACCGATAGGTCAATAGGTGGCTTTAGACCTATAGCATGGATCTGAGAATTGGTGAACCAACTGAATTATCGTTGGAAAAATGGTTGTGGCGTAACATCTTCCCTAGACAAGTAGCGCGAAAATAATTATTACAAAATAAATACGTTAAGATTTATTCCAAAAAGGTAAGTAAGAGTATCCTAAAACTCTTTTTTTATCACAGTCCACAGTCAACATGTCCAAAAGACTAGCGTTCTATCTTAAAAATCACCACCACTGGAATACAGTGGAAATATTTACAATGTTCTTATTTTGGCGTACCAAACTAGCTGCGCTTATAACGCATGGAAATTCCAATTTATTTTCAGAACTTTTATACCCGAACATCCGACTATGTTCGTAATTTTGTACCGACTTTTTTCGTGTACCATAGTTTTGTTTTCTGTCGGTTTTGCTATGAAAATAGAGTAAAATGAAGTTGGTCAATCATTCAGCGCCTCACCAACAAATTGCTCGTCTGTGTTTTTGTTCTGACAAAGAGTGTTCTTTTTTGACGAAGTTTAGGGTAAAATTTTCGTGAAACTCAACGGCGATTCGCAACTGAAATCCGAGTACAAGTAAGTGCATGTGCGTCTCCTGCACCTTTGCAACCGTTAAAATGGTACCTCAGCAGCATTGTAGAGTGATTATTAGGTGATGACAAAAAGTTTGATGAAAACTATACGCATGAGTTATATTTTGTTTTGTGTAAATATTGCTAGTGACCGTGACTTTTAAAAGGGAGGTTATTTAATTAGAGTCCCATGTTATCACTTTATGTTATACTAGCCGTTTTCCTGCGGTTTCACTCGCATCCCGTGGGAATTACTGCCCGTACCTGGATAAAATATAGCCTATGTCACTCGTGGATAGTGTAGCTTTCGAATGGTGAAAGAATTTTTAAAATCGGTCCAATAGTTTTTGAGCCTATTCATTACAACCAAACAAACAAACAAACAAAGTTTTCCTCTTTATAATATTATAGTATAGAAATAATAAAATGTTCCTTTACATATGCAGCTCTCGTAGAATGTGATTGACATCAAAGAATGTGTCATTTGTAATATATAAATATAGGGCTAATTAAAACCTTTCTGATTTCCAACCGCGGTGACTGTTCATTTGATGAGCCACGAAAAAAACATGCCGCTGATTTTTTTTCCATCCACACTATGCCCATTCTTTTTCAATACCGTTGAACTAACATTTTCAGCCAGTCAGATTTACGGCACCCAGCCACCACTCTTTTATTCTGTGACATACGTTTTGTAGCAACAAAGCCGACGTTCGGTTTACTTACTGACGCTTCTGACACGGCTTAGTTAGTCTGTGGTTAAGTGCTTACATCGTGTTTACGTCTCAGTATGGACGTTATAACAATGGAAGTCTTCGGATACAGATTGCCAAAAAAATGCTTAATATTGGCTAGGGTTTGGTATGAATAACGGGGAAGAATGATAATAAGCATAGTTTGTACGAAGAAATGAAAATGTTATGGTGTTTAGAGACTGACGGCCAGTTTCACAGGTGCCAGAGAGTCCTAGATAGCAATACATTATAAAGAAAAGTAATTAAAATTAAACACATTTCTATGGCACTATCTGTCAGATAACTATCTAGAATTTTATCTGAAACTTGTGAATCAGACCTTGGGACTCAATTACATGTAAATGTGCACTTTTTATAACCAGAACTTTTATTTGTCAAACAAATATGAATGTTAGTACAGATTTTTTAGAGGTTATTACAATATGTGTGACATATTTTGCCGTGAAAACACAATATTGAAACATAATATTGAAACATAAACAAAAAACTTAGCCACGAGCTCGATCAGAAGTCCTCATACAAAAAAAAAAAAAAATAACAAATTAAATCAAAACCCATTATAAATACAGTGTGAAGTCTTACAATAGCACAATATGACCAGCTTAACGGCTTCCCGCAGACTTACTGAGATTATCCCAGGGACTGGTAACTAAACAACAACTCTATATTGGATTTAAACAAATATTCGTACGTTTGATAGGTGAGTGTTTGGAGGTAAGTTGGACTGTCCGACTGTACCCGTACTGATATTGAAAGCAAAGTGCACTTTGGGAGTGAGCTGAAATAACAGTTAGGTAATTTGTGTGTTTGAAAGGCTGGTTTGTTTTATAGGTATTTTAATATATGAAAGATACTATTTTATTCTATAATTATGGTCATTTCTAAAATCGGACATACCCTGACCAATACGCATACCCAGGGCAGAGAGTATGGGCAATTCCCCCCAACTTGGGGAAAGCTTGGGAAAGATGACAATAATATATGATGTACACAATTGATTAAATGAACAAATGATTCTCTGTTGGCCTGTGGTTTAAAAATATCAGTCAGCGAGGCAGCGAGAAGTGTAAACAACTGTAGCAATATTATGTCCAAAATACTTGAAAACTATGTCAAAATGTTATTAAATAAAACCTCTAGTATAGGCGATCTCGTTACTATATGAAAACAGGTTCGCTCCCATCAAACATATAATAATAGAGATATAACTACCGCGGCCCGACACTCACTGTTTTCTTAGGGTACTGTACAAAATTACTTGCGTCCATTGTTTCTGTAGGTATAATAATTTAGCATAAGGAGATAGATAATATTGTCTTTTGTTTAGTTAGAATATAATGTAATGTAGCTGAATGATTGTGAATAGTAGTACTTAGTAGTTATAATCTTTCTCACATTATTTACTGACGGCCGTTCCCAATAACCTATCTAACTCTGGATTTGCTTACCAGAGATAGGAATTTGACATAACTTGTATGGGGCTAATGTCAAAATTTTATCACTAGAAAGCAAATCCAGAGTTAGACAGAATATTGATTTCCGCAGTTACTGATTATGTTCAAAATATAATATTTTATTCTTCGAGCATAATTATTAAGTAAGCTATCTAAAAGCATGATTATAATGTTGTCATCAAATTGCTGGCTTTATAAACCAAGTCCACCGAACCGTATTATGACTGTTTCCTGAATAAACTGAAAAAATACTGCACAGATTTTTATGCGATTTTCACCATTAGATTGAAAGAACGGGCCCTAAGCTACTAGTTAATAATACCTGAAAAGATAATATAAAGCTGAATAAAAGCAAAATCCAAGAATAACTTTAAAACGAAATCAAAACGTTTTAAAAGATTTAATATCACAAGCTACCAAAGGCCAAAACATCATAGAAGCCTTCTAGGAATCAAATAAAACTGATACCGTACCATTTGAACCCGTTTCGTCTGAATGAGAAAATCGAAGTGAACTCCAAACTACGAAGTTCGGTTCAGGGAACCTTTTCTAAGTTAGTTTGACTGGTGAAGCTCATTAAACGACTCTTGAAGAGAAAATTAATCATAGTTCTTCAAGAATGGATGAAAAGACCTTAGGAGTAGTAGTGAGTAGGGATAGTGCATTTTGTAGGAGGTCTACGTGTATAGGTACCTACTAATATTATACAACAAACAGTTTTTTTGTTTGATAGCGCTTATCTCAAGAACTACTGGAACGATTTGAAAAAATATTTTAGGGTTGGATTGTTGATTTTCCTAAAGTAAGTGATCGATAATGCCACTGGTCACATATAGCAGAATTTTAAAACTGTTCATGCTTTCGTTTTATAGAAACCAAAAAGCAAAACCAAATGCTCTTTACCCGACTTCCAAGAAAGGTTATGTTTTTTTAAAAGGCTGGCAATAGACGACGGCAATTGCTTACCAAAAATAAATAATAAAAGTGACGCACGTGGCAGAAAAACTATCAATCTACACATATCTACAAATTTAACATTTTCTAACAAATCGAACGCCTAACAATACCTTAAAATTAATGTTCTCCGATTGTGCAAAATGCTGATACCCCCGTCACAGTGCCAGATTGACAACATAAAAAATGGTGGTGATCTTAATTAATAGGCAATTAACACGACTGGCTTAGTCGAACGTTGAGCGAGCGATTAGTAGGGTCATTGACCGTTAAAGCTTATTTCTACTACAAGTTACAATTGAAGCAATGAGACGGAAAGTGGCAAACTTTTGTTGAACTGTTTGTTAATTTCTTTGAAGAATATTTTGTTATTTTATTACCATATAGGAGTATCGAGGGATTTCATAAGTTTAAGTATACGTTTGACGCTTGGCACTGCATTTACTTCGCGGTATTGGGTGAATTTGAACATGGTATGATAATTATGACATAAGTACGTGATGATGGCATCCTAGCCGATTGTCGGCCACGGCGGCTGTTCTCATATAAGGAGATCAGCCAGTTGCGCAGGACATATTATAGTGCACAAGCATTTGCGCAGACACAGGTGCACTCCCTATTCCCTCACTCTCATAACCCGATGGGACGGCAATCCGGCATGACCGGAGAGAGATTAGGCGCAGGACCGACATTAACGTGCTCTCCGATGCACGGGTGTATCAATCACCAACTTCCAACTTCGGGCTGCTTTGTGAAAGTTTCGAAAACCCACAAAGCGATTTCGGCCCGCCCCGGGAATCGAACCCGAGACCTCGTGATTAGCAGCCGGCTATGCGACCACTAGACCAACGAGGCAGTCAATAAGTACGTAGTTACTAGGCGACTAACATTTATTGTGTTTCACTCAACTGTAGCCAAGCACGTGTTTGAAAGCGCTCAATGTCTCCTACCTGCTCTACAAAGTTAGTATTCTGACTTGCGCTAGAGTTTGAGTTTTGAAAATCCATCCGACAGGTTCTAAGGTGAAACTATAACTATTACTTTGGGATGACGGCTATTTAAGTCTATCCGGCCCCTTTTATCAGACTCTAAGCTGCTTTAAAACACTTTTCAAAAATAATTTCGAACTTCCCTACCTGTTAATTTTAAGACCCGTTCTCAGCAGACACACTTTGAGACCATCGTTATTGGGAATCATCACATGACTCTTCCTACTGTGGATGCAGTGGCAAGGGGTGTCACTTACTAGCTTAAACCCGTCTTTGTTCCTCCTGGAGCCGTTTGAGTACCAAGGGCCGCAGTTACTCCCATACTGCGGGAATCAATACTCTGTCTATCTCTAGATTTGCTTACTAGTGATAGAATTTTGACATTAGCCCCATACAAGTAATGTCAAATTCCTATCTCTGGTAAGCAAATCCAGAGTTAGATAGGTTATTGGGAACGGCCGTTAGTCCACATTTTGAGAACAAACAGTAAGTTGCTAATAATACTAGGATACTACATTGGTTAATGTACACGGCAGTGCCAATTTCAAAATCAATTAAAACATTAAATGTGCTAGCCAACCAATTACATCGTTGACTATCCACAGTAATGGCTATTTTGGGCCAGTAGTCTACTTTGCCGCTAATATTAAGCCCAATATGCCGTTATAAGGGAAATTTGCGGGCACATGAATCATACAGATAACCGTACGTAGCTAATTAGCGAGCACCGTATTACAGCTGACACTCTGATTTATTATTTTAGGTATTTTACATAGTTTGTTTATACTGAATTGTATGATGAAATATTTTTAAGGGCTTCGGACCAAAAGGGTAAAACGGGACCCTATTACAGAGACTTCGCTGTCCGTCTGCCCGTCTGTCTGACATCAGGCTGTAACGTATTATTGTTGCTGCTATAATAGCAAATATGAAAACTTAACTAAAATAAATATTTTGAGGAACACGTATAGGCACAACAAACGTGTTCTTTTGCTTGTTTAATAGATAATGGTAGGTACAGAACCCTTTGTGCGCGAACAAGCCCGACTCGCACATGATCAATTTTCTTACGCTATTTCTTTAAAAAAATTAAAAGACCATTCTAAAAATGGCTGACGTTTAATAGTTTGAAATTAACAGTGACATAAAAAAAAATATTTTTGGAAACCAATGTGTGATAACTTCCAAATGGATTGATTTTAAACCGCGTCTTTCTGGAGCAATGCAGATTACATTATTTACCTCATTGCAGGTAACATCTTCATCAACCTACATAACACAGAAACGTGTCAATTAATTACTGGGACCACCCAAGCTTGGATATTGCGGTCTTGAAACATTACTGGATCAATTCGGTTAGCCCATTCGATGTCTCGAGTAACACGGGGTGTAAACATAATGTACACAATAACATGTGTGTTTCTTGTCTGTTTGTTTGTGCGTAAGAAACTATCAATGTTGTGCAATGTCGCTGTCATTATTAGTTGAAATCCGAGTTGGTTGATAATTATTGGACTTTATTTCAATTGCGTGTTTGGTGTGCCATATTTGAATAGTTTCTAGAAAGTGTTGCTGAAGTGTTAGTGAACTTTTCTTATCGATGGGAAATCATCAGATGACTCCTCCCACTATGGGTGACAGCTTCGGTAGTTCGGGATCCCTTTGTGTGCCAGGGCTGCGTACAGATATCCTAACGATTCCGTAGATGGTTTGTATGTATAACTTAGGTAGTAATAATCAATTTAGGTAACACAGGCGTCCTATTGATGTATTTAACACCATTGTTGTTGACATTGGTACAAAAGGAACGCACTTTATAAAATGTTTTTCTGTTAAAATACTCTAAAACAACATCTACTTTCATAACAAAACAAAAAAACACCTGTAGAACAAAATTACCAAGAAGCGGTTAGTTTTTGCCACAACAATAATGTGGCAAAAATATTTCATCTCTTAACAAAATCTACATAATCTCAGACGTTGGAACGAAAACATAAAAATATTGTGAACATTTGACTTGAAAATTTTAACTGAATAATTTTAAAATTATAACACTGTGCTTGTCCTCTGCCTGAGTAAGTTTGTAGTAATTAAATTTTTAAAAACACCCTTGCGTGTCTAACTGGGCTAACGAAATGAATTATTTTAATGAAGGGTCTCTAAGTCGCTTTTATTTTTGAACAAAAAATATCCAAGGTTTTCCGGTGTGTGTATGTGCTGTTAAGGGCGCTGCGGTCGTAATTTTTTTATTAATTGCTATTGCCAGTTTATGGTAGGATAAAGAAAATTAGCGAAGCTGTGATTCATACTTTTGTGTACTAAAGTCGTATCAGAACATGGTATTGTTTTAAATTAAATAATGTAGGATATTTACATAGTTTACCCGTAGCCCTAAATAAAATTGAGAACATAGTAGAATACCTGCATAATCATACTATCCTGAAGAGACTAAAATTGACATCTAAACGGAGTTCTTATGCTGCTTTTAAAATTACTTAATTGCAAAAATAACCTAGGTAAATTAACAAAAAATCGACCAAGTACAAGGACTCGCATACGAAGGGTTCCGTACCATCATCAATGAAAAATGAACGTACCTATTACCTACAACTAGTCAAAATACAAATAATTTTTCGGCAGCAGAAAATAACTTTGTTTTTCATACAAATACATGAATAACAAAGTTATAATTTGCGGTTTCATACTTTTATTGAATGGGGACCCCCTTTACATATTTTTTACTTTTTACTATTTGTTGTTATAGTGGCCACGGAAATACATCATTTGTAAAAGTTTCAGCTTTTTAGCTATCACGGTTTATGAGATACTGCCTGCAGACAGACAGATAACGGAGTCTTAGTAATAGGGTCCCGTTTTAGTCTTTGGATACGGAACCCTAATGAGACTAAAATCGATTTCTAAATGGAGTTCTTATCCTGCTTGTAAAATTACTCAATTGGGAAAAATAACCTAGGTAAATTACCAAAAAACAAAATCATTGAAAAACAAACGGCCTGATGACGAGACAAATCAAAGCCTTTCAAGTAATTCTCATAAATAGAACATGATCCTTATATATAAAACGAAAGAATACAAGTATTCGATCAATTTCTACGTTATTCCCCAGGTCTCATGAAACAAAATAACATAAAATACAAACCCTAGGTTTGAGAAAAAGGTTTTATAAAACACGTTTCGATAGAAATACATTTATAACGATTGATGGATTTTATAAGAATACCGAATGTCTTGTATTTCTGTCTTATGATATGAAATCTGATTCTTTGTATGTGTTCTGACGATAGATATTCAAATATTACACACGTGTAAATATTCTGTGAAAAAATAGAAAGGCTTGGCAGATAATGATAATACCGAAAAACAGAATAACATTTTAGTTTGCTGTAGTTATTTTTGTATAAAGGGTTTTTTTCCTCGAAAAATACTGGACATTGTATAGGTGGGTTTGTGTTCGAATCTTTAAAATTCAAAGTTTAGTATTGCCATCTCAAAAAGTCTCTCTCCGTTTAAGAGCACTCANTATCTCTGGTAAGCAAATCCAGAGTTAGATAGGTTATTGGGAACGGCCGTTAGTCCACATTTTGAGAACAAACAGTAAGTTGCTAATAATACTAGGATACTACATTGGTTAATGTACACGGCAGTGCCAATTTCAAAATCAATTAAAACATTAAATGTGCTAGCCAACCAATTACATCGTTGACTATCCACAGTAATGGCTATTTTGGGCCAGTAGTCTACTTTGCCGCTAATATTAAGCCCAATATGCCGTTATAAGGGAAATTTGCGGGCACATGAATCATACAGATAACCGTACGTAGCTAATTAGCGAGCACCGTATTACAGCTGACACTCTGATTTATTATTTTAGGTATTTTACATAGTTTGTTTATACTGAATTGTATGATGAAATATTTTTAAGGGCTTCGGACCAAAAGGGTAAAACGGGACCCTATTACAGAGACTTCGCTGTCCGTCTGCCCGTCTGTCTGACATCAGGCTGTAACGTATTATTGTTGCTGCTATAATAGCAAATATGAAAACTTAACTAAAATAAATATTTTGAGGAACACGTATAGGCACAACAAACGTGTTCTTTTGCTTGTTTAATAGATAATGGTAGGTACAGAACCCTTTGTGCGCGAACAAGCCCGACTCGCACATGATCAATTTTCTTACGCTATTTCTTTAAAAAAATTAAAAGACCATTCTAAAAATGGCTGACGTTTAATAGTTTGAAATTAACAGTGACATAAAAAAAAATATTTTTGGAAACCAATGTGTGATAACTTCCAAATGGATTGATTTTAAACCGCGTCTTTCTGGAGCAATGCAGATTACATTATTTACCTCATTGCAGGTAACATCTTCATCAACCTACATAACACAGAAACGTGTCAATTAATTACTGGGACCACCCAAGCTTGGATATTGCGGTCTTGAAACATTACTGGATCAATTCGGTTAGCCCATTCGATGTCTCGAGTAACACGGGGTGTAAACATAATGTACACAATAACATGTGTGTTTCTTGTCTGTTTGTTTGTGCGTAAGAAACTATCAATGTTGTGCAATGTCGCTGTCATTATTAGTTGAAATCCGAGTTGGTTGATAATTATTGGACTTTATTTCAATTGCGTGTTTGGTGTGCCATATTTGAATAGTTTCTAGAAAGTGTTGCTGAAGTGTTAGTGAACTTTTCTTATCGATGGGAAATCATCAGATGACTCCTCCCACTATGGGTGACAGCTTCGGTAGTTCGGGATCCCTTTGTGTGCCAGGGCTGCGTACAGATATCCTAACGATTCCGTAGATGGTTTGTATGTATAACTTAGGTAGTAATAATCAATTTAGGTAACACAGGCGTCCTATTGATGTATTTAACACCATTGTTGTTGACATTGGTACAAAAGGAACGCACTTTATAAAATGTTTTTCTGTTAAAATACTCTAAAACAACATCTACTTTCATAACAAAACAAAAAAACACCTGTAGAACAAAATTACCAAGAAGCGGTTAGTTTTTGCCACAACAATAATGTGGCAAAAATATTTCATCTCTTAACAAAATCTACATAATCTCAGACGTTGGAACGAAAACATAAAAATATTGTGAACATTTGACTTGAAAATTTTAACTGAATAATTTTAAAATTATAACACTGTGCTTGTCCTCTGCCTGAGTAAGTTTGTAGTAATTAAATTTTTAAAAACACCCTTGCGTGTCTAACTGGGCTAACGAAATGAATTATTTTAATGAAGGGTCTCTAAGTCGCTTTTATTTTTGAACAAAAAATATCCAAGGTTTTCCGGTGTGTGTATGTGCTGTTAAGGGCGCTGCGGTCGTAATTTTTTTATTAATTGCTATTGCCAGTTTATGGTAGGATAAAGAAAATTAGCGAAGCTGTGATTCATACTTTTGTGTACTAAAGTCGTATCAGAACATGGTATTGTTTTAAATTAAATAATGTAGGATATTTACATAGTTTACCCGTAGCCCTAAATAAAATTGAGAACATAGTAGAATACCTGCATAATCATACTATCCTGAAGAGACTAAAATTGACATCTAAACGGAGTTCTTATGCTGCTTTTAAAATTACTTAATTGCAAAAATAACCTAGGTAAATTAACAAAAAATCGACCAAGTACAAGGACTCGCATACGAAGGGTTCCGTACCATCATCAATGAAAAATGAACGTACCTATTACCTACAACTAGTCAAAATACAAATAATTTTTCGGCAGCAGAAAATAACTTTGTTTTTCATACAAATACATGAATAACAAAGTTATAATTTGCGGTTTCATACTTTTATTGAATGGGGACCCCCTTTACATATTTTTTACTTTTTACTATTTGTTGTTATAGTGGCCACGGAAATACATCATTTGTAAAAGTTTCAGCTTTTTAGCTATCACGGTTTATGAGATACTGCCTGCAGACAGACAGATAACGGAGTCTTAGTAATAGGGTCCCGTTTTAGTCTTTGGATACGGAACCCTAATGAGACTAAAATCGATTTCTAAATGGAGTTCTTATCCTGCTTGTAAAATTACTCAATTGGGAAAAATAACCTAGGTAAATTACCAAAAAACAAAATCATTGAAAAACAAACGGCCTGATGACGAGACAAATCAAAGCCTTTCAAGTAATTCTCATAAATAGAACATGATCCTTATATATAAAACGAAAGAATACAAGTATTCGATCAATTTCTACGTTATTCCCCAGGTCTCATGAAACAAAATAACATAAAATACAAACCCTAGGTTTGAGAAAAAGGTTTTATAAAACACGTTTCGATAGAAATACATTTATAACGATTGATGGATTTTATAAGAATACCGAATGTCTTGTATTTCTGTCTTATGATATGAAATCTGATTCTTTGTATGTGTTCTGACGATAGATATTCAAATATTACACACGTGTAAATATTCTGTGAAAAAATAGAAAGGCTTGGCAGATAATGATAATACCGAAAAACAGAATAACATTTTAGTTTGCTGTAGTTATTTTTGTATAAAGGGTTTTTTTCCTCGAAAAATACTGGACATTGTATAGGTGGGTTTGTGTTCGAATCTTTAAAATTCAAAGTTTAGTATTGCCATCTCAAAAAGTCTCTCTCCGTTTAAGAGCACTCACACACTGCAGACTTTTAGTCGGCCGATAGTTAGTTCGGACTCATAAATCAGTATGAAGATGAATGGTAGTATGCACATTGCAATGATGAGGTATTTTGCCGGTATAAGACGCACTTAAAACTTTGATTGGATTGGCCATTATGTGTAAAAAAAAATTTTGCCTACCAACAGACCAACTATCGGCCGACTGTTTGGTCTGCAGTGTGCGGGGACCCTAAGTAATCTATAAGTAAAATGATGATAAATTAAACCTGAATAAATGCGGAGAATAGCATTTATTTGATTTAGTGAAATATTTTTCTTGGAATGTGAAAGAATCCTATACATAGCTAGTGTGACTTGTATTTATAGCAAAGATAAACATAGACTTATACATACTAGACAAGACTAGACAAGTTATTTATGCTTGGATACACGTATAGATTGTATTAGATCATAAGATTATTATGAAGTCTGCACAGATAGGTATTCTAAAGATATAAATACTGTATTCTAAAGCACATATCACACGTGAAAATAACTTTGTATGTCTGTCATCCATGTTTATAGGAAAACGTCTCAATTAATTTGTCTAAATATAGGTGACTTTTTTAAAAGAGATAAATCATTTAGAAATATTTATCAGTTACTCGTATATAAATATTCATAGTAATATCCAACAAGAAAAAAGAAAATAACTTCATTAATTAGTTCCATCGAATTTGGTACCAATTTCTCTGTTATCAACTCGTTATCTCAACTACTAAAAGTTTTCTAGTATTCGGGACGATAAAAAGCGGTTTATTAGGACGTTTCAAGGTCAAGGACTGATTCTTATCAGTGAGGGTTGGAACACGCAGCCTGAGTTCACCATTATGTATATTGTATGTTGTATGTTACTACATAACCGTCTTATGTATGTTGGAGCGGAACCTTATCGTAATGAGAGGTGGACTTGAAAGCTTGTAAAATTGTCTGTCGTGTTTAGATTTTAATTTTTGATACGTGTGATGTAGCACTGTTTATTGTTGTTGGTATATTCTGGAGTTTAGGTAGTATTGTTGAAAATGGTTTAAGGAAATTGTAGGAAGGAGGCGTTATTTATAAATTTATGGGTATGATGACTTGTAATTTAATAAATTATTACATTTGATAATTTAATGTTTCTATTTTACTAAGCTAAAACTTCGGTCAAAAATTTTAATCATCAAATTACAATTTATCAGAAAAGGGTCCAAGTAACCATTACCTAGAACTGTTCTTTTAACACGCTCAATAAAAAATAATGTGAGTAGACGATTATCTCGTCCAATTCCGAGCCAGAACTCGTTTAAAAAAAATTAAGGTTAACAATATTGGAAAAGGGTGGGGTCAGGGTCCGAGGGTACTGTTCACTCGACAGAAAATGTTAATGGGAATTCGACCATTGCTCTTGTGAAAACAACGGGATATCGTTTTTGCCTTCCTAATCTGCCCCAGTTAATAAAAAGAGAAAACAAAGTAATCCATTATCATTATTTACAGTTGCTTTAGGTGGGGATAAGCGGTGACAGATCGATCGTTTCGTCTTCTGTGCACTCCATAATGTGGGTGATTTAGGATTAATGTACGAACACTTGGCTGAGCACTGAGCAATGACGAAGGAGCAATATTTCTTCGTCGGTATTAAAGAAAATACAGATGTAGCGGTAATGAAGAAAATTGTCCGTTATGGATGTTTTTATGACTCAATAATATGGAGGACCTGTGAGTGAATTGAAATGGAAGTGATGAAAATTGCGGTGGAATTTTTAGGAATTGGAAAGGAAAACTAATTACTACAGCACATTTTTGAAACTTTCATTTGAAAACTAACTAACCAAGAAACTACTCGAATGAATGAGAGAATACGAAAAACTATATTTCGGACCTTCAATTTGTTGCTGCATTTTTGCAACAAAATTGATATTTCAGCAGAGTTATCTTTTCAGATATTTCTACATAGTTTTACAATCCATATTCAAATTATAAAGCTGAAGTTAGTATGTTGATTTCAACGCGATAATCTCAGGAACTACTGCACAGATTTGAACAATTATTTATCAATAAACTTTATCCGGGTAGGAAGGTGCGAAAACTAGTTAGATATCATGTTTTACAGCTGAAACCTGACCTGAAAAAGCTAGCTAAATAAATTGATTTCCTTAGCGAACATTATGTGGGCAGGTTATTAGTATTCCAATGTTTTTCTAGCTATGAAGGAAACATAATTTATTCTGCCAAAGTGTACTTACTGATCTGAGCGTAATGGCTTTTAGATATATCTTATATTTTCTCAATATTATTTATTTATGTTTGACTTTCGCAGAAACCTAGGTTGTATTATAATAAAGCTGATTAGGTAGTTGTTTTCTCTGTAGCGGGTCTTATTTATCTTTGGTCAACAATGTATTTTGTATCAAAGACTATTTCTTTAATAATATCAAGCTGAGTTTGTTTGTTTGATCGCGCTAATCTCAGGAACCACTGGTCTTATTTAAACAATCTTTCAGTGTTATGTAATCAATTTATCGAAGAAGGTTAAAGGCTACATTTCATCCGGGTGCGCGCAGTGATTCCCACGGAAAGCGGGTGAAACCGCTGGCAGAAGCTAGTACTGTACAAACAGATTAAATTAATTCTCAAAAGTAATTGTTTCAATGCGGTTTCATCCGCATCTCAGGGTAATTTCTTCCTGAACCTGATTACAAGCATTATGTTACCCGGGGAAAGTGCAGCTTCCTAACCGAAAATAGAAATTCAATGTCATTCAGTAGGTTCGGAACCTTATGGTACAAACGAACACATACATAAATATAGTGAGTATTAAATAACACTTCCAAAAAAACATTACCCTTTTTGGCAGTCGAGTAAATGCTGGCGACGAAAGTTAGTATATAACATATATTTCTCATTTCACAAAGTATACTAGTGTCACCTTTTGTAATTAATTAGCAGTTTTCATGCGACTGAAACCACATTCTAGAGTTTGCACTCAAAATAGAAAATACAGTTTTTCTTGTAGCAAAATTTTCTTTAATGAACATGTCGGGAAAGTTTTTGTTGATCCTTATAATGTAGTAAAGTTTTCAAAAATAATGATGGCTCATATATCATATTATGATCTTAATAGGCACCAAACTATACAACTTCATTAAAATCCTTGTAAGAATTATGATCGATGGATATTCATGTAGAATAAACAAAATTGGCCAAGTGCCAGTCAGACTCGAATACGTAGGGTTCCATACGTATCATTAAAACAGCTAAAAGTATCAGGTTTGTCATTATGGGGCACAATATTTATTTTATTTTAGTTTTTAGTATTTGTTGTTGTATTTGCGAACAGCCCAACAGAAAAATATCACCTGTGGAAATAAACTTGGTAATTAATAGTCTTGATATGGGCGACGCCTTGGGTACAGAACTCCAAAAACTTAGTACATTAATAAAAACTTCTAACGACGAAAATAGATTCAATAAAACACCTTCAAGTTTCACAAAACATAATGTTCACTAAAAAGTGAAAGCTAAATTATTGTTTACCGATAAACAAGCGTTTGTCCTCTCAATCAATCAACCGGGAACACGGCGCAAAGAGTTGTTCCTATCGGGCCAGCGGACTATCGGGCCGTCAGACTAACGGACTATCGGGCCGTCCGGCCACCGGGCTATCGAACTAACGAGTGATTAATGCTTGCCACACCCTCAGGTACGTCTACAACTGGTACCGTGGCTAATTAATGATTGTTTGCAACTAATAGGTATGTTACTCTCCTTAGAAAGGAGTTTGGTTCGGAAAAATAATGGTTTTAAAAGTAACATGAAATTGAGAAATTTTTGATTGCTGATAGTGTGCGTTTGACGTGTGGATTGCTTCAAAAGATTCATATTTTGCTGGATCTAATTTACACTTTTTTGGCAATTGATTAATAATTTTTTACTCTTTGAAAATAAAATATTCATTAGTACCGCGTAGTAGTAGTATAATACTAGTTAATAGCATTACGATATTTTCCTATCAATTATTCAAACTCATGCAACTTAAAACTTTTCATAAAAATATATGACATAGTATGCCTAATTAACCAGCGATCCTCCATTGATTGTAATAACGTTAAAAATGCGGTCTAGTGAAACATTTTCCGATACAAAATGTTTCTACAACATTATTAAAATTCATATAATACCTATACAAAGTTCGTCCTCATTGTTATAACTAAATACTTGGAACTTTCCTCTTAAGACTTGAATTTCCTAACAATAAACTTCGTTCAAAATGATTAAATATTAAGTTACGTGAATTTTCTATAACTTCAGTACATTAAAGTCTTGATTGTGAACTTGTGTAATAACTTTGTTTTGCCTGTTGCTTGCTCTCTTGCCAATAGCTGTACTTTTTTTGGTGTAGTAGTCGCATAGCGTGATTGCTGTGCGTATGGATCTCGGTTTCGACTCCCGGGTTGAGCTGAATGAATGAATGAAGCTGAGCGGTTCTTACAATCGGCCTGGATTCCATTTGTTACAAAAAATATACATAAAAATAAACTTTTATTATGACAACTTTGTTATGAAAAATTTTACAGCAGAAAGATTCTATTTTCTATTTTTAATTTATAAAACAAATAATTTTAAAAAATGTGCTTCATTGTATATTTTAGAACAAATTAATGTCGATGTCGATGTGTATCAAATACTTTAAAAGTAATGATAAAAAGGTAAGACAGATTATTTCAGGAAAACAAACCAACTATCTAAAAACAGCTGTTTAACATTATCAGAATATAAAAACTAGAAACCAGTTACAGCACCCTATTTTTCTTCTTTCCAAATCTATAAAATATAGTGTTACATCCTGCGTGTACTATTTCATAAAACATCATATTCTACACAGTAAAGCATATAGCCCTAGTAGGGGCAAGCGCTCCAAGGTCCCAAGGGAGATGACTCTGACTGAAGCTGAAGCAGTTAGCTCGCAAACTGACACAGTCTATCAAAGGACTTTAAATTGCTAGCTTTTAAAACTGAATGTACAGGAATTAAATGTTGTTCTAAAATATTTTTGATGTGGAGTTTTGATGCAAAATATACAAATAGGAAAAGTTTCGTTAGAACTGTGCTAAATATATATTTTTTAATTAATCATTGTGTGTATTTGTTTGCTTGAATTGATTTATCAATAACTGTGCAACTACGTGAATGGTTGCTGTGATATTGATTGTGCAATGAAATAGAATGTAACTTGATATAAAATATTAGTGCAATAATCAAGCTGGTCCGTATGGACAAACCCATGAGTAGGAAGCAGACCACAATCTTTACCCCCTAACATTATAGAAAATCATATGTAATGATTTTGTTTCACGAAATCTTATTTTCTTTCTTCTAATTAACTTAAAAAAAAACTACTCAATCCTGAGTATTTTCTTGCTTTTCTTACAAAACTATTGAGTATCCACACCAGTTAGCTAACTTTCTCAAAACGGACCAAGTGCGTATCGATCTCACGCAGGAAGGGTTCCGTACCGTTATCAATGCTATACAACACACGAAAATTATTACTCGTATTATTTGGGATTCATAAAATATTTATTCAACTATCTTACTATCACAGTTCGTGAAATGCATACAGACTGATATCAAATATAGACTGATGAACAGACACTTAGTCAAACAGGCAGACGGACAGACAAGCGGATGGGCAAATACGCAGATACATATACAGGCAGATGGACTGCAAAATTTTACCAATAAGGTCCTTTAACCCTTTGGTTACGTAACCCCAAAAAATCCCGCAGAATATGAACCCCAATAAATCGTGGCAAGAAAAAAAAAACCTGAAAGCAGTAAAGGCGAGATATCTTACAAGACTACTTGTAAACATCTGGCGTGTCCACAATGTAGACAGGAGCAGTGGCAATTACAGAGAGCCGGGACATCTGCGGCGGTCGCCTTATATGCAATAAAGTAAGCGGGGAGTTACGAACTGTGGAGGTGGTAACTGGTGAATGTTCTGGATTTAAATACGAACATTGTTTTAATAAGTGAGTAATTGAAGCTATCGTATGGTGTTTTTTATGGCAAATAAATAAAAAGTGAATTTCTTGCAAACCTATCAATGAAAAAATAAATGCGTTCTAGGTAGCTGTGTATTGGAATAAAAATATTGGAATAACATACCTACTTCTGGAATCTTCTAAATTCAATTTTTCTTCTACTTACTACATTGTCGTTGTCGTGTACATGATTCAATATTGTTTATTAGTTAAATAGAGGAATCTTACTAATATTATGAATGCGAAAAATTATGAGGATGAATGTATATGTCTATTTGTTACTTTTTCACGCAAAAACTACTAGATGGATTTTGATGAAACTTGGCAGAAATATAGCTTACATATCTATTTTCTCCGTGTTTTCTTGAAAAGCGGGTGAAGCCGCTAGCGGAAGCTAGTCTAGTAATAAAAATAAACGTAACGTAGGTATATAAATCGCAACAATTACATTAATAAACAGTGATATACTGCAAAAACAAGAGCACTCCAGTCCGTTCAGGTAACAATTTTAATGATACTCCACAGTTACTGTTCATACCGGAAAATTAAAAAAGAACTTTACACATGGATAAAACCGTAGGCACATCTAGTGATTTACGATTTTCTGCGCTCAGTATATGAGATTAACTCCATTATTTACCGATGTAAGTAAATCCTTTTATTCAGGTATATATTCATACAACATACATATAAAGACACTAACTTTCGCCAGCGGTTTCACCTGCGTCCCGTGGGAACTACTTTTTGTAACCGGATTAAAGGTAGCCTTTAGCCTTCCTCGATAAATGGGCTATCTAAACCTGAAATAATTTTTCAATTCGGACCAGTCGTTTTTGAAATTAACGCGTTTAAACAAACAAACTCACTCTTCAGCTTTATACTTAGTATATAGATTTAGAAATAAAAATGATTCATTATTATCTCAACACAATTTTTGCAATACATACGTAGTAATAAAGCCGTGTAAAATATCGAGCACACAAAACACAGGATAGGAATAATATTCATTGCTCTGTAGAGCTATTAGGGTGGGTACCCAACGGTTACGTAATGGCAATAATAACCATCCCTTTAGAAGGGATTGAAATAGTGTGTTCCTACTTTATTGGCTGATAAGTAAGACCCAAGCAACCACCGTGTGTTTTTGAATGTATATACGATGATGAAAATATAGATTTAAAAAACTTATGGACTACCTGAAAACAATGTGGGACCAATTCGAAGTTATTCCGCATAAAAAAAAGAACTACCTACGTGAACCTGTTCAGAAACCTTAGAGAAATCGGTGTACATACATAAAAAATATACCGGCCGAATTGAGAACCTCCTCCTTTTTGTTGAAGTCGGTTAAAAATAATGTGTGATTAGGATCACCTATTTGTTTGTTGTCCTGTTTCGTCAGTCCTGTCTCTTACAGTGTACCTATTTCTTAATTTTTTAATGTTTAACCGAAATATAATAAAAATATTATAAAAAAACATTATTATTCTCATTTATTTATCAATATACATATAAATTACATTTTTAAATATTAAATACAAAAAACATGTAAAAAACATTTAAAAAAACATTATTATTACTAAATTCATTCAAATAACTCATTGATTCAATCATAAATGTTAAATGTATTTTCTTGATTAATTCACTATTTACTAGATTTAAAACGAAATTAAATACAGGAGCCACCGCGAAAAACAGCTAGTGTAATATAATGCCCATTATTTTCTTTTAGTCCAGTCTCAGACTCTTTGATCTAAATAAAGCCTTTTTTGGCCTAAATAACTAGTAGACTATTCAAAAACACGTGTAACAGACAAACAACAAAATTTTCCAGGTACCAAAAACAGCAAAAAATCTTCGAAAATCATATTTGTAACGAACTGTTTCCCGTTCGCTAGCATCCTGAACTAACCTATCGCCTTTCGTTAAAGGCTAATATAATGCTGAAATATTTTTTCTAACTGGACACATAATATCTTGACTAAGCAAGTTCAAACAAACATACAAAATAATAGTACTAATAACAAATATTTCAATACTATACCTCATCATCTGCCTAGCCTTTTCCCAACTATGGTAGGGTCGGCTTCCAGTCTAACTGGATGAGGCTGAGTACCAGTTTCAAATGGAGCCACTGCCTATCAGACTTCCTGAATCGAGTGAACAGGGTAACCTGATACCCATTGATTAGACCGGTTGTCACTTTCTGGCTTCTAATAACCCGTAACGACACCCAAATATGTTCAAATGACAGGCACGGCTCACTAATTTATCGTGCAATCCAAAACACGGAAGAACACGTCATGACAAGATGGTCACCCATCCACGGAGAGACCGCGCCAAGCGTTGCTTAACTTTATGATAACTTAGCCTCGGGCTCCATGAAAACTGTATCAATTTGATAAATAAATCAGATTATTTCTAGACAAAATGACATCGCAACAGTTTCTAATACAAGACAGTGGTCGCCGGGGAAATTCTAATGTATTTTTTGTCGAGAACAAGAAAAGCAGATTTGGTATTGTCACTCAACGTTTATTTTCGTGTATGTGTGTGTGTAGTGATGCATTTACAGTGTTTTTGGTTAGTTAAGTTTTGTCTGTGAAAGCTTGTCTGCTTAACTCTTTATTGTGTCTAGAGAGTAAGTATGTATATAANTAGGCACATCTAGTGATTTACGATTTTCTGCGCTCAGTATATGAGATTAACTCCATTATTTACCGATGTAAGTAAATCCTTTTATTCAGGTATATATTCATACAACATACATATAAAGACACTAACTTTCGCCAGCGGTTTCACCTGCGTCCCGTGGGAACTACTTTTTGTAACCGGATTAAAGGTAGCCTTTAGCCTTCCTCGATAAATGGGCTATCTAAACCTGAAATAATTTTTCAATTCGGACCAGTCGTTTTTGAAATTAACGCGTTTAAACAAACAAACTCACTCTTCAGCTTTATACTTAGTATATAGATTTAGAAATAAAAATGATTCATTATTATCTCAACACAATTTTTGCAATACATACGTAGTAATAAAGCCGTGTAAAATATCGAGCACACAAAACACAGGATAGGAATAATATTCATTGCTCTGTAGAGCTATTAGGGTGGGTACCCAACGGTTACGTAATGGCAATAATAACCATCCCTTTAGAAGGGATTGAAATAGTGTGTTCCTACTTTATTGGCTGATAAGTAAGACCCAAGCAACCACCGTGTGTTTTTGAATGTATATACGATGATGAAAATATAGATTTAAAAAACTTATGGACTACCTGAAAACAATGTGGGACCAATTCGAAGTTATTCCGCATAAAAAAAAGAACTACCTACGTGAACCTGTTCAGAAACCTTAGAGAAATCGGTGTACATACATAAAAAATATACCGGCCGAATTGAGAACCTCCTCCTTTTTGTTGAAGTCGGTTAAAAATAATGTGTGATTAGGATCACCTATTTGTTTGTTGTCCTGTTTCGTCAGTCCTGTCTCTTACAGTGTACCTATTTCTTAATTTTTTAATGTTTAACCGAAATATAATAAAAATATTATAAAAAAACATTATTATTCTCATTTATTTATCAATATACATATAAATTACATTTTTAAATATTAAATACAAAAAACATGTAAAAAACATTTAAAAAAACATTATTATTACTAAATTCATTCAAATAACTCATTGATTCAATCATAAATGTTAAATGTATTTTCTTGATTAATTCACTATTTACTAGATTTAAAACGAAATTAAATACAGGAGCCACCGCGAAAAACAGCTAGTGTAATATAATGCCCATTATTTTCTTTTAGTCCAGTCTCAGACTCTTTGATCTAAATAAAGCCTTTTTTGGCCTAAATAACTAGTAGACTATTCAAAAACACGTGTAACAGACAAACAACAAAATTTTCCAGGTACCAAAAACAGCAAAAAATCTTCGAAAATCATATTTGTAACGAACTGTTTCCCGTTCGCTAGCATCCTGAACTAACCTATCGCCTTTCGTTAAAGGCTAATATAATGCTGAAATATTTTTTCTAACTGGACACATAATATCTTGACTAAGCAAGTTCAAACAAACATACAAAATAATAGTACTAATAACAAATATTTCAATACTATACCTCATCATCTGCCTAGCCTTTTCCCAACTATGGTAGGGTCGGCTTCCAGTCTAACTGGATGAGGCTGAGTACCAGTTTCAAATGGAGCCACTGCCTATCAGACTTCCTGAATCGAGTGAACAGGGTAACCTGATACCCATTGATTAGACCGGTTGTCACTTTCTGGCTTCTAATAACCCGTAACGACACCCAAATATGTTCAAATGACAGGCACGGCTCACTAATTTATCGTGCAATCCAAAACACGGAAGAACACGTCATGACAAGATGGTCACCCATCCACGGAGAGACCGCGCCAAGCGTTGCTTAACTTTATGATAACTTAGCCTCGGGCTCCATGAAAACTGTATCAATTTGATAAATAAATCAGATTATTTCTAGACAAAATGACATCGCAACAGTTTCTAATACAAGACAGTGGTCGCCGGGGAAATTCTAATGTATTTTTTGTCGAGAACAAGAAAAGCAGATTTGGTATTGTCACTCAACGTTTATTTTCGTGTATGTGTGTGTGTAGTGATGCATTTACAGTGTTTTTGGTTAGTTAAGTTTTGTCTGTGAAAGCTTGTCTGCTTAACTCTTTATTGTGTCTAGAGAGTAAGTATGTATATAATAACCTATACTAATATTATAAAGCTGAAGAGTTTGTTTGTTTGAACGCGCTAATCTCAGGAACTACTGGTCCGATTTAAAAAATTATTTTAGCGTTAGATAGCCTATTTATCGGGGAAGGCTATAGGTTATTTTTTATACGGATGCGCCGAGTAATAATATAATAATAGTTTGTAGGGCTTAGGCCTAGGCTTTTACTAATAAATAAATAGTAGAATAATAACGTGTAGAAAGTATTTAGAATGTTGCAATATCCATAAATTAACAAAAACTCTAGTGACTATCTATACCTACTAATTTTAAAATTATCAGAATTTGGAAAATGGTTGGATTATCCGAAACAATAAGATCTAGGTAGGTTTAAATCTCATGTTAGATATTTCTACATCAGTGCAGTGATTTACTGAGCAACATAAGTGACTCAGACTACTGACTAAACTATCGACCAACAATCGGCCGATTATTGGATAATACGTATCTCATCAAAATCTCAGTCGACCGATAAGTACAGACGACAAGCAGGTCACGGCCCGCGAATCTGTAAAATTTTACCAATCGAACAATGATTAACCTTCCACTACTGTGATAAGGTTGAAAATCTATAGCAGAAATTTGACAAATTGTGGTAACTTGATGTGCCTGTACATACCAGTTTTAATACGCGCACTACCATACATCTTTTAACTGGTTAAGAGTTCGATCAAACTACATACCGACTGAAAGTTTACAGTTGGTCTGTTACAATACGGTAAGTATATATGGTGAATTTCTCGTAGATTTTTACGGAAGTAAAACGTGTGTGAACATAGAGCTTTACACTATCTATAATTCCATTATTAAAGAATACATTTTACTAAAAACGAAGACACATAAAATAATATAGTGAAATATTAAATCTAGCCCGGTTAATATACTTACCAATGCTTATTGTATTATTCCGCCTTTGCTCAGTACAAAATGCACTGAATAAATTATTAGTATCGAGGGACTTTATAACTGATCACAGCAAATAGACTGTTATTTTAGATATAATATTAATAACATAGATTTTTTTTTGTCTATAGCCAACGGCAGCTTGGAATCTGTGCCCGATATCAGTGGAGATCAACTTTTTATATTTTTAAATGTTTTTTTAATGAATATTTGATAATGTTAACAAATAAATAAAAATATAATATTCTTAACATATATAACATAACGGCTATTAGTCCTGAAATAAGCAGATGTTATATTCTACTACTAGCTTCTGCCAGCGGTTTCACCCACGTCCCGTGAGAACTTCTCGGCACACCCAGATAAAAAGAGGCTATAGTCTTCCTCGATAAATGGGCTATCTAACACTGAAAGAATTTTTCAAATCGGCCAGTAGTTCCTGAGATTTAGCGCGTTCAAACAAACAAACTCTTCAGCTTTATAATATTAGTATAGATATAATGGAAACAGAAAGAATAAATCTAAAACAAATGACCATGAAAACACATGTGCTATTTACGATTGGCTTTTCCTGATATTTTGACATTGCCTTTTAAAATAAACATACGGACTATTAATTGTTTAAGTACTACTTATGTAAGCCAAGTGTCGTCAAGTCGATGTTAGTCCCAGTATCACCAAATCTTCTAGTCGGACTCTCAAGCGCAATCTTATTAACAGCAAAAAGCAATATTCCTACCCAAACAAAATAATGATAATTAACACGATTGCATCTCTAACAAGTTTCGATACAACACCAATATTTGCAGTAAAGATCAAATCTATAATTACTTGCAAATGTTATATTAAAACGTCAACAGAACTGTGGAACTGACCATCCATTTGAAATTCTGACCACATCCAGTATTGTCGAAGCAATTATCTTTGCAAATACAAATAACACTTGAAATTCTAAATCGGTATTGGATATTGCTTTAATACTAATTTTCTGTGCAATTTTAATGCCGCATTGGATTTTTGGGAGCTTCCCCTGTTCATTTGTTTAACTTTATCATGATTATTATATAACATTTGGCTTCAACTCCCTGTCTTTCAAAGTCATTCGTATCTAATAGATTATTATTCTTACATTAATGAACAAGAACGTAAAATAACAGTTTATCGAAGCGTAATCGATTTGGTTCCATAATAACCCAATTATTAACCTCAAACGTCAACAAATACTTCGTCCATTTTCCCATCGCATCCATTTCTTCTATATTCCGTCGCCGCCTTAATTAATAATTAAAAGCACGATGAAAAAAAATATTAAGCCGTCGGATCTCGGTTTCTTTATTAAAGTGAAACTATTAAAATTTCCTTTTTTGTTGCTTTATTAAAAAGTTTGAAACATGTTGGCGTTTACGATGTTGCTTGGGGTTAGTAAGTTGGAAGTTTTTAAGTACGGCTCCCGGATAAAAGGTGTAGACCGTAGATGTTTGAGCTCTTGGTTACTTTGGAGACGTTCCTTCCAAGTTTTAAAAGGATACACACCACGTGGGTTTATCTTCTTAATATTGAAATAGTTTGGAATTTTCTTCGTGTATAACACTGGCAATTTGTTAAAGTTTGCATCGATATTTTTTATACGCTCCGTTTATTGAAGAAGGTTTTTATAGGTATTTAATTAGCTGGTTATTATTTAAAATTAGTTACAGATAGACGAACAAAATTATTCCTATACATTATATCTTTAAGATATTATTTACAATTATTTTTGTTTAAAAGCCTTCTTCACTCGCCTTTGAAATTGGTGATATATGGCTATAAACAGGGTAATGTGTCAACATGTTTTCATTAAAGTTGTCTCAAAGAGTTTGTTAAACCCCCAAAGGTCCCATGTTCTTAGTTCCATCTTATAAAAAAGAGATATGCAAATGTTATAGTCTCCAATTTTTTTTCTAGCAACTAATTCTTACAATGTCTCAAGTCACAGCCGATAACAAATACGCTTAAGCCCCTACGTAACATAATACGAAGATAATTTTCTAAGTCGAATAAACTTTGTAACTTTTAACTTTTCACCAAGTCGCTGTTCTCGAATTCACAAAGGTACTCTATGTATCAAAGAATGTTACAACTTCGAAGGAAAATGAACCTAGAAGCGTGGACGATAAGGTTGAATTTTGTATGTCAGAATTTACTGTCTTATTGAGTGTAGGTAACTTTGGAACAGAAGTGTAACTAAAGAAAACGCTGAAAGTTAAAAAAGGAACACCCGTTCTTGTATGTTCAGAGGAACTGTTAAAATTCCACATTGGAACTGTTACAAAATCACTGTTATTCGTATTATTCGGTTCCAGTTATTTAGTTAGCTCGAGGCTTTTGAACATCATTCATAATGTATTTTCATCAAACTTTTGCAACTCAATGGAAAGTCAGTAAATACAAACTTCACTTTGATATTAACATAGAATGGGTACATTGCGAGATTACATTAACAATTTATTGTAAGCTAGTTTGTACCCATGGCGTTACTTTAGTTAAATGCAAATTAAATGTTGCAAGGAAAATTGTCATATTTTGTGGTATTTTCAATAAAAAAAGTTAAAATACATAAAAGTTAAACTCACCATCGAAATATTTTTCCTAATGGCTACAACGTTATTACCTAATTAAATATTTTATAATTTCTTGAACTTTAACGTAAGAAAACTCTTCCTTTGCAATAAAGCTTATAAATAATATTGATACCGCTCACTTACTTCTCCAAGTTATTTACTTGATGAAAATTATTGAATGAGTCCATTACACAAATTAATCATACCATTAGTTTCGTTATATGTGATAATATCATGATATAAAGAAGGTAACGTACGTGTCTTGGCTACAAATAAAATATATTTTTGATGTATCATGTATATATGTAATTTTTCGTCGACTTTCCCTATTTTTGGTGGGGAAGCTTCCAGGGGGAGTACCAGTGTTTCACACGAAGCTACGGCCCACCTCAACCTAGCTACCCGGGCAACCTGATACCCCTTGGTAAGCCTGGTTGTCAGACTTTCAGGCTTCTGACTACCCGTAGCGACTGTTAAAGATGTTCAAATGATAGCTGAGATCTGCCAATATAATGTGCCTGCCGATATATGAATGAGGCACGAACAAAGGGTTCGTGACTCATGGGAAATCATCAGATGACACCCGCTGTGGGTGACAGCGTGAGGGAGTGTCAGGTTTACTGACTAAAAGCCATCGTGTTCCTTCGTGAGCTTTTTGTATGCCAGGGCCGCGGTAACTCTTTCGAAGAACCCGCAGCCCCGGCAGGCTCTGGCCCTGGTGGACCCCGCTGGCGTTGAGGGACAGCGAGTGAGCACGAACCTCTAGTCAATATTACACGAATAGGGCCTAAGTTGTGTCTAGCAATTGGTTTGAGGTTGCATCCTGTCATATAAATTATTTGATATTCAATCGCAATTGGTTATACTGCAAACCGAGTACCAGTTATGCGGTTTGGAAAATTTTGACCTAATCAATGATTAATTGGATATTACTGCTCAATTTGTTGGTCATATCGATAAAATGGGCTGTTCAATGCAATAACTTAGCTAACTCCTTGCATACTGCAGACCTAAATGTTGACTGATAGTTGGCTCTATGGTTTGATGATTGATTTTGAAGGTAAGCGTGAATCTATCGAACTTTTCAGTCGGTCTTATACCGAACTCATATTGGGTCGTTGAAATGTGCACACTATCATTCATCTCCGTACGATATCGAGCACGATCAATGTATAAGCCTACTCAAGGCTTGCAATTTGCTCTTATGTTCAATTAAAATTGCAAGGCAGATTTTTAATAAGGTCTCTGGGAAATTGCATATGTTTTCGTCACTGCTCCTCAATCAATGTCATCTATTTCTTAAAAAAATATTGTAATAGTATTTTGTATGAACTACCGCTTTAAAATCCAAACATGCCACATGAAATCGGTGAGTAGGTACCTACATTTAAAATGATATGATAATATAACATCAAAGCTTCTGGTTACAGGCGATGTAATCCAATTGCAGTGCACAGAGGGTCTCTAAATCCAATTTTCCGTATCGCGCCTCCGACGGCACCTCTTTACCTCGGTACGTCCCTACAAAAACATATCGCGCCAAACCCAACACTCGGCTAAACGAAAAGATAACTTCATGTGTTTGAATATTTTATGGTAGTTTTGTTAGGTATGTTATATTTTATGTTCTTTGTAGTTGTATTAGTCGAAAGACGTCTACTGCTAGACAAAGACCTACCCCAAAATTCACCAGTTTACTTGGTCTTCAGCAACTTGTAGCTACCTACTGCTTTCCAGCAACCTTCGTTTTTTTTATTTTAAATGAGAAATCTTCAATAAGCCTTTCCGCTGTGAATGCGGCGTGAGGGAGCGTTAGACACTTACTATCTGAAACCACCATGTTGCTTCTGGAGCCCTTTGTGTACCTGGGCCGCGGTAACTCTTTCGAATAATCCCACAGACCTGGCAGGCAGTGACCTCAGCAAGATCGCACGTCCATCTAGTGTGGGGCCTGACCAACCTGCGCTTTTAATTAATTCTATTAAAAATCTGGTAAATATTTGAACGATCACGCTGTTTTACAGAAATAACCCTGAGTTCGTCCTTGAATGAGCTCATTAACGAAATACTCTTCAATTACCAAATACCTATTAATATCTAATAATTATCGATAATTTTCCGTCTCAGGTAGACACGCGACAGTTTTCGTTGCTATTTTAGTCATCTAGGCAATAGGTTACACAAGCAATCCCACATTTTTTTCTAGTTTTTTGCTACTCATAATTGGAAATGCATGTAAAATTATGGATCCCGTGTGTCATTTGAACACGAAAGGCCAAACATTTCTTTCACCAATCAGGACGAATCAAAAATGAGTAAATAAATTATTGTTATAAAATAATCAGAACAGAAAACCGCTTCGTAAATCTTCCACAAAAAAGTAAAAAGCCTCGTGGCTTAACGGTTACGTTGTAGGTCGGAGTAAGCAGGAAATATGATAAGGAAGGAATTAACTCTTAGCATAAAGGCCAGATCAGATCTGCCGAGGCAGACTCAATTTCATTTATTATAGAACTTATTTTAAAGCGTGTAGTGTTGATTTTTGTTTGGCATATTGACTGCGTATTGGCTGTGTTAAGTAAGGATCTTAAGGACGTAATAATTTAAAATGCATCAAGTTATTTAAACATATACTAATTCTATTTGTAAAACGGGATCCTATTACTAAGATTCCGTTATCTGTCTGTCTGTCTCCAGGCTGTATCTCATAAGCCGTGATAGCTAGAAAGCTGAAAGTTACATCATCATTATCTTCCTACCCTGGTCCCAATTTTATTTGGGGTCGGCGCAATATGTTTTTTGCTTCCACTTCTCCCTGTCACTCGNGGGTTCGTGACTCATGGGAAATCATCAGATGACACCCGCTGTGGGTGACAGCGTGAGGGAGTGTCAGGTTTACTGACTAAAAGCCATCGTGTTCCTTCGTGAGCTTTTTGTATGCCAGGGCCGCGGTAACTCTTTCGAAGAACCCGCAGCCCCGGCAGGCTCTGGCCCTGGTGGACCCCGCTGGCGTTGAGGGACAGCGAGTGAGCACGAACCTCTAGTCAATATTACACGAATAGGGCCTAAGTTGTGTCTAGCAATTGGTTTGAGGTTGCATCCTGTCATATAAATTATTTGATATTCAATCGCAATTGGTTATACTGCAAACCGAGTACCAGTTATGCGGTTTGGAAAATTTTGACCTAATCAATGATTAATTGGATATTACTGCTCAATTTGTTGGTCATATCGATAAAATGGGCTGTTCAATGCAATAACTTAGCTAACTCCTTGCATACTGCAGACCTAAATGTTGACTGATAGTTGGCTCTATGGTTTGATGATTGATTTTGAAGGTAAGCGTGAATCTATCGAACTTTTCAGTCGGTCTTATACCGAACTCATATTGGGTCGTTGAAATGTGCACACTATCATTCATCTCCGTACGATATCGAGCACGATCAATGTATAAGCCTACTCAAGGCTTGCAATTTGCTCTTATGTTCAATTAAAATTGCAAGGCAGATTTTTAATAAGGTCTCTGGGAAATTGCATATGTTTTCGTCACTGCTCCTCAATCAATGTCATCTATTTCTTAAAAAAATATTGTAATAGTATTTTGTATGAACTACCGCTTTAAAATCCAAACATGCCACATGAAATCGGTGAGTAGGTACCTACATTTAAAATGATATGATAATATAACATCAAAGCTTCTGGTTACAGGCGATGTAATCCAATTGCAGTGCACAGAGGGTCTCTAAATCCAATTTTCCGTATCGCGCCTCCGACGGCACCTCTTTACCTCGGTACGTCCCTACAAAAACATATCGCGCCAAACCCAACACTCGGCTAAACGAAAAGATAACTTCATGTGTTTGAATATTTTATGGTAGTTTTGTTAGGTATGTTATATTTTATGTTCTTTGTAGTTGTATTAGTCGAAAGACGTCTACTGCTAGACAAAGACCTACCCCAAAATTCACCAGTTTACTTGGTCTTCAGCAACTTGTAGCTACCTACTGCTTTCCAGCAACCTTCGTTTTTTTTATTTTAAATGAGAAATCTTCAATAAGCCTTTCCGCTGTGAATGCGGCGTGAGGGAGCGTTAGACACTTACTATCTGAAACCACCATGTTGCTTCTGGAGCCCTTTGTGTACCTGGGCCGCGGTAACTCTTTCGAATAATCCCACAGACCTGGCAGGCAGTGACCTCAGCAAGATCGCACGTCCATCTAGTGTGGGGCCTGACCAACCTGCGCTTTTAATTAATTCTATTAAAAATCTGGTAAATATTTGAACGATCACGCTGTTTTACAGAAATAACCCTGAGTTCGTCCTTGAATGAGCTCATTAACGAAATACTCTTCAATTACCAAATACCTATTAATATCTAATAATTATCGATAATTTTCCGTCTCAGGTAGACACGCGACAGTTTTCGTTGCTATTTTAGTCATCTAGGCAATAGGTTACACAAGCAATCCCACATTTTTTTCTAGTTTTTTGCTACTCATAATTGGAAATGCATGTAAAATTATGGATCCCGTGTGTCATTTGAACACGAAAGGCCAAACATTTCTTTCACCAATCAGGACGAATCAAAAATGAGTAAATAAATTATTGTTATAAAATAATCAGAACAGAAAACCGCTTCGTAAATCTTCCACAAAAAAGTAAAAAGCCTCGTGGCTTAACGGTTACGTTGTAGGTCGGAGTAAGCAGGAAATATGATAAGGAAGGAATTAACTCTTAGCATAAAGGCCAGATCAGATCTGCCGAGGCAGACTCAATTTCATTTATTATAGAACTTATTTTAAAGCGTGTAGTGTTGATTTTTGTTTGGCATATTGACTGCGTATTGGCTGTGTTAAGTAAGGATCTTAAGGACGTAATAATTTAAAATGCATCAAGTTATTTAAACATATACTAATTCTATTTGTAAAACGGGATCCTATTACTAAGATTCCGTTATCTGTCTGTCTGTCTCCAGGCTGTATCTCATAAGCCGTGATAGCTAGAAAGCTGAAAGTTACATCATCATTATCTTCCTACCCTGGTCCCAATTTTATTTGGGGTCGGCGCAATATGTTTTTTGCTTCCACTTCTCCCTGTCACTCGTCATACTGACATTCACTTTCTTCTTACTCATGTCATCTCTCACGCATTCCATCCATCTTTTCTTTGGTCTTCCTCTCCCTCTCTATCCATCTACATTCATACTTAACAGGATGTTCGTTGCATTTGGTTTTATATAAAACTAGCCTCCACGAGCGGTTTCAACCACGTCTCGTGGGAAATACTCCGCACACCCGGGTAAAACCTATAGTCTTCCTCGATAAATGGGTTATCCAACACTGAAAAAATTTTTCAAATTGAACTAGTAGTTCCTGAGATTAGCGCATTAAAACAAACAAACTCTTCAGCTTTATAATATTAGTATAGATTATCAGAATATGTCAATATCAGAGTAAACTATTCAGAAGAAGAGAAACTTATATTCTTTGGATAAAGTCAATCCATAATTAATAAAATATTATCATTTAATAAATACAATGTTATTTATTATGTTCAGCCGATAAACAAACTAAGTGTAAAGCGCTTTCTAGCATAAAATTAGGTTTGTATGACACTAATAGTGCTTAAAGTCTGGTACTTATAGTACCATATGCGTACGGAAAGTACCTTTTATACTAAACTCGTTAATGAGAGACACCTAACTTAAGTACTAAGATAACTAGGCTAAGTGAAGGCAGGTCAAAATGTAGTCTATGAAGAAAATTTACAAGTAGTATAAATATTCAAGGCTATTTTGTAATGCTTTGGTTAAATACGAAGTTTTTTTTTTCGAAAAACCGTTTATTTGACGTAATTTGCGAAGTATTTATTGCTTACGACAAAGAAACTCGTATAAGTATTTTACAGCGTTACACTAGAAAAAAAAATCACATATACGAGTATATATTATACGCGGTCGAATTGAGAACATCCTTCTTATTTTTTGAAGTCGGTAAAAAATAGTACAAAGTTTATAGGGTATCTAAATTCTATGTGTAAGAATCTATTGTGGTTCCGTTTTTTTCCATTCGGCTACGGAACCCTAATAATAGGTAGTGTGTTTGACTCCTTATTTCAACTTTTCGTTGGTTTAGTATATAAATGATAATTTCCTTTATATCTAAAGATTATGTCTATATACCAGTCACGTGCAAAAAGGTGTAGGTAGGTGTGCTTTCTCAGAACAAATACTAATATTTTTCCTCTTATAATTGAAATCCTTAATTAGCGAAGGAAATATAATGAGGTAAATTATTATGACTTCCTTTGTAAAGTACCTGAAAGGGGATATGCTACCATCTGAAAGTGCATAATCTATGGGTTTGTAAGAGGTATTTACTCTACCTCTATTATATTCTATTAAATGTTTTTCATTGATAGCTAGAGATCTGTTCATGCCGATGTTGACATTTTTGCCAATATCAGAAGTGAGTTATAACAGCAAATAATAAGATAAATAAGAAAACAAGAATAGACCAATATTTAAAATGAGGAAAAAGTACCTATTTAGTGTATGTTATGATTGGGGGGGTAATAAAATTTCAGAGTGACGATTTTTATGTAGAAAAAAAATTACATCATGTCTATTTTATACTCAACTCAAATACAAAAAATCATGACAGACAACACCACCAAAAATAATTAACAAATACAAAAATAAATATCCCAAAAAACGAAAAACTTCCACCAATTAAAAATTAATTAACTCTCATTAATTATACCAAATCTCGAGTTTCAACAATTGCCCAAATTCCGAATAAAATATATTGAAAAATTATTTCGGTTTTCCTGTCCCTGGTTCACCTACCTTTTGGTAATGTATGTGTACCTTTTCACCGAATTAAATATGTATTATGTTAATGGAAACGAGACAGGAAAAAACCCTTGGAATATATAATCGATCAATCAAACCATTGTTTTAGTATATTTACGTACATATCATTTTATGTTGGAAAAATGACTGGATGTCTGTGTCAGTCAGTTCGGTAAATATAATTATGTCGCTTATTGTGGTATTAGCTCTTTAAATTATAATTTGATATTTCAGCATTTTTGTCAATGAAAACTCGTAGCGCTATTGGCGCTATTCTAGAAAATTTTGCTGTCCTTAAAAATTACGTCAAATATCGTTTAAAATTGCGTTTCAACACTATACGAATGGTATATCGCCATATTTTGACGTGCTAGAGAAATTTTATGTTCTGGACTTAGATTCAGTATCAAACTGTACTATCTATGTATATGAAATTATAAATTACTTTTTTGAGCCAAAAATTTTTTTTACCAGTTTTATGTATGACAATATGTTCTTCTATGATTTAGCTACAGTATTAATCGTGTTTCTTTTTACTAATGCAATATATACAATGATGGTTGAAGCCAAACGAGCGTAATTTTGTGAGTCGTCGCAGACAACTCATTTTGCGTTACTTAGGTACCGTGTGAATCAAAAAGAATTTTTGTATGAAACCGAATGTAGCAAATTTTCTGCGACCGAAATTCTGCGACTCACTACGCACAAAATTACGCTCGTTTGGTATCATCTTTATACAGACGCCAGACAGACATCAACCTACCTCAATCTGTTAAACTTCAATAGATTGAAACTTTATCACAACAGTGGAAAATCGATGTATGATTGGTAAAATGACATATTCGTCTGTACTGGTGGTTGTCAATTCTTAGCAAACCGAGCGGAAAAACAGCTAGTGTAAAAGCACTGTATGGATTATAATATTTTATACTCCCTCATAACAAAGTAATACGGAAATAAAAACGATTAAATCATGAAGACTAAGGCAAGTAAAGGACTTAGGCGTCATTCTTGATAGCAAATTTACCTTTACGGCTCATATAGATCACATTATTAGTAAAGCTTATAAATCCTTAGGGTTTGTGATCCGTAATAGTAAACCATTTAAGGATTTGCAGTGTCTTAAGATGCTTTATTTTAGTTACATTAGAAGCATACTTGAATTTGCCAATTTAATTTGGAGACCTTTTTTTAAAATTCATATTAATAACATTGAAAACATTCAACATAAATTCATTAAACATCTCAATTATAGGGCTAAATTAGTTAATAAATCTTATAACGAATCTTGTTATTTCCATAAAATAAATACACTTGAAGATCGACGCCAACTATCCGACATGTTATTCCTATTTGACATAATAAATCACAAATTTGACTGCCCAGAATTTATCGAAAGAATATTTTTTAATGTTCCTGACAGACGCACAAGGCATACTCCATTATTAGTAGTTCCCTCCGCTAGCACAAAATACATTAAAATGTCACCCTACATCCGCATTCCGACAATATACAACAGCAAGTTTTCTTCACTGGATCCGTTTAACTGCTCTCGTTCCTCATACAGAAAGTATATAATTGAATCTTTGTCCCAGAATGTGCCATAATAGTTTAAATAATTATTTGCTCTCATCATTCATATTTCATTTACCACTTATAACCGTCAGCCTTTCATGCTGTATTAACAAAAAAGTTTAAATTATAAGTCGATTCACTATACTCATAAACACTTCACACACACTCATGCACACACACAAAAACCAAAGTATGTCAGGACTTACATCGTTCACTCTCAACAAATATTATTTGTGTACTTCATAATTGGCGTATTGTTGTTATTTAGTATTTAAGTTAATTGATTGTCAGCTGTGAAGGACCTATGTAATAAATAAATAAATAAATAAATAAGAGTTCAGAAAATTACAATAAAATTACAAAAAGGATTCTTTTACACAACTTTTGATGCATCAATGGACAAAAATTTTCCTTAATTTCTTACACTGTAATAATAAATCCATATATTCAAAAATTCTGGGATCAAGTTCAACTATTGACAATCTCACATAAATAAATATTAATTATTCGATATTATAGTGAATCCAAGCCTAAATATTATGTCGCAATTAATTAAATACTTAAAGAAAGTAAAACGACAGGACTTGAACACACCACATTTTAATCTTCTTATGTTTAGAAACAAAAATCAATGACACCAATAAAAAATATAAAAAAACAATAATACTCTAAATAGTTTTTACATCATGTTTATAAAAAAGTATTTATTACACCTGTCGGCAACATCCTCCCCTTTTTTTATAGAAGTACTATCTTTTTCACTGGGCGTCTAAGAATGCCCCCTTGGGTCCGAATATCCACCACACGAATCACTCCATCGCGACCAGGGTGCAGAGCCTCGACCAAGCCTCGCGGCCAGGTTCCCCTCGGTAGATCTCCATCACCGATGAGCACCGGGTCGCCAACCTTGATCTCAACTTCTGCTCCCGGGACACGACGTGGGGCTAACGTGGGTAGATACTCGGATACCCAGCGACGCCAAAAATGGTCAGAAAGGCGGAGAGCTTTCCGCCAACTGCTCCTGCCAACTAAAGCTGCGTCGCTGAGGTCTTCAGTAGGAAGTTGACGTACCGATCCTGATGAAGCACCCAACAAAAAGTGATTCGGGGTAAGCGCCTCTGGATAGTCCTTATCTGGGGAGACATGGGTCAATGGACGAGCGTTGACAATGGCTTCGGCCTCAGCCAACAGGGTACTTAAAATTTCTTCCCGTGGAGNGGGTAGATACTCGGCTACCCAGCGACGCCAAAAATGGTCAGAAAGGCGGAGAGCTTTCCGCCAACTGCTCCTGCCAACTAAAGCTGCGTCGCTGAGGTCTTCAGTAGGAAGTTGACGTACCGATCCTGATGAAGCACCCAACAAAAAGTGATTCGGGGTAAGCGCCTCTGGATAGTCCTTATCTGGGGAGACATGGGTCAATGGACGAGCGTTGACAATGGCTTCGGCCTCAGCCAACAGGGTACTTAAAATTTCTTCCCGTGGAGCACGATCTCTTAATGTTACTCTGAGGGCCGTCTTTACTGAACGAATCAGACGTTCCCAGGCTCCGCCCATGAATGGGGCCGATGGAGGAATGAAACGCCATGCTATTTTCTGGTCGGCTGCAAACTGCGGCACTGCGGCGTCGTACAAGGCTTTCATCTGTCGGTTAGCTCCAACGAACGACGTCCCGTTGTCAGAAAATATTTCGCTAGGCGTACCACGACGAGCAACGAAGCGACGAAGACACATTATAGCCGAATCTGCAGATAAGCTGGCAACTACATCGAGGTGGATAGCCCTTGTGACCAAGCATGTGAAGAGTGCTATCCAACGTTTCTCCCGTCGACGTCCTATGGTAACCATTACTGGACCGAAGTAGTCCACGCCAGTGAATGTAAAAGAGCGTCTGTGATGAGCGAGTCTTTCTTCAGGCAGGTCTCCCATCGGAGGTTGCAAGGTTTTGCCTTTTAAAAGCCTGCACAACTGGCACTTGTGTACTATTGACCTCACGGCATTTCTTAATCCGAGAATCCAGTAACTTTGTCTTAGCTCATTGATGACGGTTTCCGTGTTAGCATGGGCGAATTTCTCGTGAAAATGGTAGACGAGGAGACGCGTTGCTGGCTCTTTACCATCTAGAATAATGGGTGTTTTATCTGAAACTGCTGATGTTCGTCCAGCTAGGTGCAGCAAACCTTCTTTTAATACTGGAGATAAAATGGCTAAACGGCTTTTCTTAGGTACGGGTTGCCCTCGTGTGAGGCACAGAAGTTCTTCTCCAAAGGCGTTGAGCTGGCTTTGCCCCAGAATGTGCNTAAATAAGTTGGACATTCCTTGTATGGGACACAATGGACATTACCAGTTCTTGTATGTTCCAAAAGTAAATTACTTTAATTTTTTAATTATTAAAACATAAGTATTTTCATTTGAATATTTTAAGTTCCCAAAAATATGACTTTATAATGTTAACCAAAGTTCCTATTAGTAGTTATTAATTTTAAGTGACACTTAAGAAAGTTTCAAACTTTGAAAAATTAAAATGTTAATTACATAACTTTTTGTTTTTGTGACATTTCTTGTTTTGCCCCTGTACCCCGCATTTAAAGCCGAACAAATATCCCGAACCCAAAAATTTTGAAAGTCGTGGCCCCGATTTTTGAAAATGAGAGCGATGAATTTATGAGCTCTAGCAGTTGCCCTTACCAGTCTAATCCACGAACTAAAATGAGTGATATTAGCTACCACTGGCAACGGCAACTGACGTGATCCTATGTAATGGATAGATGACGATAGTGACGGCTTGAGCTCTTCCTGCCCTAGAGTGGTTGATTCCGTGACTGTGGGCTCAGATGGCCATTCGGTAGAGGGAAATAAAAGAAATTCTGGGCCTGATAGCCATCGAGACTCAATAACAGCTTTGCCCCGTGTGGCGTCGTCAGCCACGTTTAAATTAGTGGGAATCCAATGCCAATCATTGACCCTTGTGCTCTCTAAGATCTCGCCTACACGATGAGCAACGAAGGGTTTATAATTTCTAGCGTCGCTTCTCAACCACCCTAAAACAGTCATTGAGTCACACCAGAAGACACGGCGACTGGGCTTGAACCGGTGAGCTTCGCAAATTTTCGTGGCGAGACGGGTAGCTATCACAGCGCCTTGCAATTCTAGACGAGGAATAGACACCGGCTTGAGAGGAGAGACACGTGCCTTGCTAGCTATAAGAGCAAGTTTCACGTCACCGTTGGGAAGCACAAATCTCCAATAGGCAACAGCGGCGTGTGCCAACTCGCTAGCGTCACAGAACACGTGTAGTTCCAAATCCGTATAACTATTCAAATTATAGCAACGTGGAATTTTGAGGCCTGAAATAATTTTAAGACTATCAAACCATTCGCGCCAAATCGCCTGGTCTGATTGCGATAGTTGCTCGTCCCAATCCAGATTCTTCCGCCACAAATTTTGAAATAGGATCCGACCTCTTACTACAATAGGTGCTAGAATACCTAGCGGATCATAAATACGCATGACTTGAGACAAAACTTCGCGTTTCGTGAAATGATCAGGTGAATATTCTTTAAGCCCGGAATTAAAACCTATGACATCATGAAATGGTTGCCATACTAAGCCTAATGTGCGAGTGACGGTGGATTCTAAGCTACCTAAATCTACGCTACTACTGACATGTGATAGGTCGGATGATAGCAGCTGCGGTGGCAAACTATGGAGAGCTCCAAGTTCGTTGGAAACCCAACCACGCATTTCAAATCCTCCACGTTTATGAACTTCCACGATTGCAGCAACCAACTGTGCTGCATCCTCAGTTGAAAGATCTACACTGCCTATGTAGTCATCCATATACGTGTCAGATCTAATAGAGTCTACGGCATCTGGGAACTCTTCTTGGAATTCTGATGCGTTTCGGTTAAGAATGTAAATAGCCGTTGAAGGGCTAGAACAGGCACCGAAAATCATCGACGACATGCGATAAGTTTTTAAAGATTCATTGGGATGATCGCGCCACAGGAAACGTTGCGCGTCTCGGTCACATTCCTGGATTTTTACCTGCGGGAACATTTCTTTAATATCGGCAGTCAATGCAATTCTGCCTTCCCTAAAACGCATCAAAATTTCAAGTAAAGGCCGCAACAGATCAGGACCTGGAAGGAGCATAGAATTCAGTGACACGCCTTGTACCTTTGCGGCTGCGTCATGAACAACACGAACCTTCCCAGGTTTGTTTTGATTGATCACGCCAAAATGCGGTAAATACCAACATATGCCGGAAGGCACTTTACCTGTACATTCTTCCGCATACCCTTTGGATATCATGTCTAGTATTTGTTGACGGTAGCGTTTCGCATACTCGACATCCTTAGACATTTTTAATTCCAGCGTCTTAAACCTAGAAAGTGCGAGGGGATAACTATTGGGAACAACAACATTGTCCGCTTTCCATAACAACCCAACTTGAAAACGTCCATTTGGCATGCGTTGAGTTGAGGACTCCAAAATATGAAGAGCGCGCTGATCGTCTGAACTCCGTGGCTCGTATTTCGTAATCCCTATAGCATCTAATCTATACTGGTTTTTAATAAGAAGTTCCAAATCATGAATAGAATTATTACGTTCGCGTAGCGATAAGTGATAGGTTGTTTCTAGCAAACCCGTCCTACTACTCGTAAACCCGAATACTACCCAGCCTAAAGACGTTCGAATAGCAGCAGGCTGTGTCCGCGAACCCTTTCTTATTTCAGAGGCAGTAATAAGGTGCCAATTATCAATACCTATCAATATTGTAGGCCTAGCTTCCTCATAGCACAAATCGTCAGCTAAGTCAGATAAGTACGGATAAGAGGATAGGCTATCGCGTGTAACCGACTGACTTAAAAGTCCTAAGTTTTTAATCGATTTTGCCCGTTTAATCAAAAAAGTTTGTGAGTCTGACCGACCCTTTATTCCAAAATCTACATGCTGCACTGTACCATCTCTTGACAATCCTCCTACACAATCCAAATGAAAACTGCCCTCAGGACCTACGGCTCCTATTTGCGAGGCTATCTCCGCATCTATAAAGGTCGCTGTTGACCCGTCGTCTAACAGAGCAAACGTGTCGACACATCCAGCTGGCCCGGAGATAGTAACAGCTAGCACTTTTAATAAAGGACTAAGAGAGGAGACTTGTCTCGTACTATTGCTGACTACCAGTATGTGATTATCATTAGCAGCTGAAACTGTAGGATCGGGTGAGACTTCTTTGACCAGGTGCGTTGAGGAAATAAAATTATCTGAATGCAACAAAGTATGATGCTTAAGATTGCAACCCGATATCGAACAAAGAGTTTTATTTCGGTTACAAAACTTATAATTATGCGAACCTTTTTGGAGGCAACGATGACAAACTTTATTGTCTTTGATGAAACGCCATTTGTCATCGGCTGTCAAAGATGAAAAATTTTGACAACTGTCAATCTGATGATCAAATTTTTTACAAAATAAACAAGATGATATTTTTACAATGGATGATTTTTCAGGCTTAGGTAAAGTAGCCACCGACTCCGAAACCGCGTGTGCCCGTTGTCTCTGCGGAGCGGTTGAGGATGAGTCAGGTGCGAGATTGTCGAACACCGCACCGAACTTCAGGACGAGATCGACTTCACGGTTCAGGAAATCTGATAGCAGTTCGACCCGAGCCTGGTTCCCACTCTCATGGCTAGCTGCAAAATCCAACCACCGTGCACGCAACAGCGGTGTCAGCTTACTAAGCAGCGCACCAAACAGTTCTGGAGAACGTAGATAATCAGTATGGTGCAACAACTTAGTTACTGCCACGCAATTGCGCACACGGGTGGCAAAGGGAAATAAGCTGCTTACCTCCTGGCCGAGTTTTGGGAGGGCTCGGATAGCATTCACCTCCTTGATTACTATCTGTTCCGGCCGTCCGAAACGCCGGTCTAGAGCTGCGATGACGTCATCCGCGTGAGGTGCCATTACTAGCAACATGCTCACCGCCTCGCGCGCAGCGCCCTTTATGGCCTGGTTTAGGCGCGCTAGGTTCTCCGCGTCTGTGAATAACCCTACTGTATCCTGAAAGGCGCGTTTAAACATAAGCCAGTCTAACGGGGATTTTCCATCAAAAACCGGTAATTTTATTATGTTTTTATTGTTGGAGCCGTTGTTGGTTAGTGTTCTCAGAGCTTGCACCAATTGCGTCACTCCTATTACATCTTCCCCACGAGTATCAGTGGCAGCGGTCCCGTTACCCCGGCTGCAATCGTGCTGAGGCAACTGAGCAGGACGATGCGCTGCAATACTCGAAGATGTGGGTCCGACGTTTTGAAGTAGTGGATCCTGAGAACACAAAACTTGATTACTAGGCCCTACCTCGCATCCGCTCTTGGCCGGTAAACCGAGATTCGGATCCGAGGGTGATTTTATGGAAGCAACAGCACTATGTACCCACTGTTCCACGCTCCTGTGACTACGTCCACTGCGGGAACCTTGTCGACTGTCTGCCTCTATGGCGGCAACCTCTGCCTGGTATAGAGCTTCGGCAGCTTTGCGCTCTAGCTCTACCCGCCGAGCATGAATTTGAGCCTGCGCCTCCGCCTCCATTTGCGCGATTTCCAATTGCGCTACGCGCCGCATGTGCTCCGCTTCCGCGGCGGCCTTGTGCGCAGCTATTACTGTGGAGGAGCGGCTTGAGTGCGTGCGAATGGAGCGCGTGCGTGCACTGCGGCTACTATGGGCTAACTGCGAGGTACCTGCTACCTGGGGTTGCTCACCACCATGAGGTTGGTCTCCGCTCGGCAATACTGCCGGGGCTTGCTCCGACGGTTCTTGTGGCAGCTTTACTTGGGACCTTGTCACTACCATGGTTTTATATTTTTATCTTAAAGATTTTCTAAAAATAAATCTTACTCGCTGGTTACTTACGTGTCGAAGGACCACATATAGTGAATCCAAGCCTAAATATTATGTCGCAATTAATTAAATACTTAAAGAAAGTAAAACGACAGGACTTGAACACACCACATTTTAATCTTCTTATGTTTTAAACAAAAATCAATGACACCAATAAAAAATATAAAAAAACAATAATACTCTAAATAGTTTTTACATCATGTTTATAAAAAAGTATTTATTACACCTGTCGGCAACAGATATCTTATTTATTTCACAAATATTTACAGACGTCCTTTTAACATCAAAGGGGATTTAAATAGTTGGTGCGATGTAAAGAGATAATGAATGATAATAATTCCACTTTTTACTACGTAATAATATTTACTTTATTAAAGGAATTAAGCACATATTTACGTTTTATGGAAATTATTTGATAAATTCCGGTTTGCGCTGTTATATCAGCTTATAATGAATTGGTACATTTCCATGCACTCGAAAACAAGTAAAAGCCTAACTAGCAATGCGGTTTTGTATGTAATTTTTATATTTTTTTAAGGCAATCTTGGTGTCTTTTGATGATCATGGCTAAGTAATAACCACACTGGTTGGTCGATCAATTATAAGGCTAAGCAACGCTTGTTACGGTTGGTCTGTGAATATGGCATGACAATGGGTGACTCGGTGTGTCCTGGCTATCATTTGAACATCTTTTTCAATCGTTTCGGATAGAAGACGGAAAATCTGACAGCCAGTCTTACCGAAGCAAGCTATCAGGGCAACTGGAACTGAAATATTTTTTTACATTTCCATATTACATAAAGGTCGAGTAAAACATGTCACTTTGCCTTTCTACTATTTTATTTTTTGTTCCGTGGGATGGACCACGAATCTGAAGGTTCATTTAAAGGCCTACATACTATTTGAAAATAGTACTGCCATTAAAAATAGGTCATCAAAATTAGAGCTACGAACGACATGAATATTTCACCGCAATACGAAACGCGCGCTCGTCAAAATTAAAACTTTTGACGGACGTCAGATATGAAGCTACATTTTTATGTATGTTAGCACCTTTTAAAATGAATGTTACTTTCATTTACGTAGTGAAAAAATGTCGTAGATTCCGGGAAGTTTTTTGTGAACGCACCTAAAATGTATGTACTTTTTAGGGTTCCGTAGCCGAATGGCAAAAAACCCTTATAGATTCATTAAACGTTTCTCTCGGGCGTAAAATGTTTTCATTAAAAATACAAAATCAATGGAACGAAGTTTCTTATTCAATTTAGTCTAGTCAACTCCTACCACAAGCTGTGTCAAGAAGGAACTTTTGTTCCAAAAGCTACTATTTACCTATAAGTTAGCACCTAAGCCTTTCCCAACTAGGTTGAGGTCGACTCCTAGTATAACTAGACGCTACTGAATACTATTTATATTTTATACTTATAAAGTAATTGCTACCGTCCAACTTTTTACTTAACAAACATACAATTAGGTTTTATCTATGTCACATTAATACAAATGGCAGGTATTTCAAAATTGGTACATTTGTATGTGTTAGATAAACGCTCACGGAAGGTGTGTTAAAAGATTAATAACCAATGCAGTGCCTTAACAATGCATTATGTCAGGCAAAAGGCATAAACATTATGATTATAATGAAAAATGACCATCCAAAGCGTGGTCAGTAATCACTTATTCACGTACTAAGAAGTAACGTTTTACTCAATTGCGCTGAAAGGATAGTTATGTTTCTCCTTAAATGTTTTTCTACCTAGAAATAAATCCTCCACAACAAAAATACATCATAAAATAAATAGATAGTTTATTCGTTCACGTTGTAAGAATCAAGTGAGTAAAATAAATGACTATGGTGCTTGTTCCCGACGGCCGGCAATTTCTCACGTTTAGACTCTCGCAATATTTAAAGTTGTTGCTGTATTGCCTCTTTTAGGATAATAACGTTGTAAATGCTGTGTAAGCAGGGTTTCTCTGGAGACCTAAATGTTGATGGATTTTCTATTTGTATCATGAGTAGGTAGATTGTACTGCCTCGTTGGTCTAGTGGTCGCATAGTCGACTGCTGTGCACGAGGTCTCGGGTTCGATTCCTGGGACGGGCCGAAATCGCTTTGTGGGTTTTAGAAACTTTCAGAAAGCAGCCTGGAATTGGAAGTTGGTGATTGATACACCCGTGCATCAGAGAGCACGGTAATGTCGGACGATAATATGTCCTGCGCAGCTGGCTGATCTCCTTATATGAGAACAGCCACCGTAGCCGGCAATCGGCTAGGACGCCATCATTAGGTAGATTGTATCTATTTGTAGCGATAAAGATGGCCATTACTTGCCTGGAGAGCTTAGCTGAGTAACAGACATAAGGGACGACCAAAATCATAAGCTGACCCCTCTATGTATGTATTTGTAGAACCTCGCTGGTTGGTACAGGTCAGAAGCCAGATCATAACGAGTATCACCAAGAACGTTAACTGAATTGTAGAGTTTTATGCACCATGATATTTTTTCTTATGGGAATATAAAAACCGATGAGTTGTTTTTTGAAGAGCTAAGACCAGTATCATATATTTCTGATGAAGCTATCTGACACATAAAACCATAGAAATGTTTTTAATTTTGACAACTTTTCTATGGCATGATCTGTCAGATGGCTATCTATAACTTTATCTGGAACCTATGAAACTGACAGTTAGACTTTCAAACAAAATAACTTTGTATTAAAGTCTATTTAACTATTCAAAGAACAGGCCTGGTATTAATCGTGCCTATGATTGTTTTCTAACACTAACATTACCAAATAATTTTCACCATTTGCACGAATGCAAATCCAACCACTTGATAGACAGGCGGCACTAAAATTTGCATGTAACCGCGTACCGCTGTTATCATTGTGAGAACAACAGATTGGGCTTATGAATTCTCCTTGTTATTTTCACGGCAGAGTAACCGGTTGAATTCCATTAATGTCTACTAACGACCGGACGCACTTCGGATTGGGGGCGAAAGGGGTTGAGTGGTTTTCTACAATCGTTCTGATAAAGGGATCGTTGGAGCTTTTAGCGATTTAAAGATGTCCCATTGGGTGTATTAGCGCTGTCGATGAATTAATAACTGTATCAGTTTCGTTTGTTAATAGCGCTTTCACACTAGAGCTTTATTTTTGCCGAGCGATAAATTTTGGGCGGAAAAAATACATGTCGCTGTTACAGACGACATTTTAAGATGACTCGGTTTTGCTATGCAATTGGGACGAATATTTGCTACGCGCCCAATAGGTACTAATCGTGCAACTCAATTTTGAAATAAACATCTTCCCGAATAAGCTGAAACTTACTCAGGAACTAACTTATAATCAAAATATATGATTAAAACATTTACTTTCACATTGGTTATGTAAAATACAGTAAGAAAAATCCAGCATAGTATCAAAAAAAAATATATATATTTTATAATAAGGTAGATTGAAGACTGTTCCCAGATTGTAGTTTTAAATCTCCAAATTCCAATAAAGAACTTATAATTTGTCTTTTAGTATTAACCACCAAAACAAAATTTTCATGAAAATTTATAAGGGCATAACTACGAGGGTCCCAAACAGCCTAATACCCTTCATAGCATATCGTTTGTTTTGATTTCGCAAACTCGACGGCCCATTCGGTTCCCGCGAGGAACATTCTAAACAAAACTAAAAACTAACTTATGAATATTCTCTCCTGTAGTATTAGTGTAGCTTGGCGGGTGTCAATCGTAGCCGAGCATGCGCAGTAGCGCCTTCAGCGCGGGTTTGCGTGTGGTCCTCAGTAATTGGCCGCACGCCGTCCAGTTTGAACCAGTTTCAACTGGTTTTTGCTGGCTCCGTCATCATTTCGCGCGCGCATGACGAACTGTCAAAGATACGTTAAAAAGTGCAATACACCCTGTATATAAATTATGATTAAGTACCAAATAAAATATTAATTTTAGTGAGTGTAATATACAACTTTGGAGTTGGTTTCTTGTTAGTTTAACTTCGCAGTTGTTTTATGTAGTTGCTTCAGAAACTTTGTAAATATAAGTGTGTAAGTGATTTATTGGTTAATGGATTTTAAAAACTCAGGTGAGTTCCGTACCTATTATTTTTATTATACTTTTTTATATTTAAAAAAAAATTGTAACTGAACAACGCATTGTTGAATACGTTACTCTATACCTACACGAGAAACCTGCAATTATATTTCTGAATACGTTAAAAAAAAACTATTTTGAAAAATGTAATATAGTGAATATATAAAAGTTACATAAAAATTATGTGTGTATACTTATTACCCATGAAATCAAGCTATCGGAGAATTTCATTCACAGAAAAAAAACAAGCAAAAAATATATTTTTCGTAAAATTCGTCGTTATATTTCGAATGAGAACATGTCAATATATATTTTCATAAATTTCTTTAAAGCGAAATAATATAGTCCGTTCGGAGCTTAATTCTCCTGACCAATATTTGACATTTTGTGGGTAGAACTCGTATCCATGTTTGCAGAGGATGTTGCTGACGTTCGAAGAATTATATTGTGTGAATGATATAACAATAAGAATGTAAAGCTTTCAAATAAAATTATTTTGTAAAAATGTTCAGCCTGTATATAAAAAGGAAAGGTAAACATTTTTATATTTAAATTGGGATGATATTTTTTTTTTAGTTAGGCAAAAGTAACATCTACAACATAAAAAAAACTATTGTTAAACTATGCAGGAATAACTATAATTTATTAAATGCGTAAAAGTGACATTTATATTGTGATTAATATTTTTGACCAGTGAAAAAAATGTGTCCTTGAAAATATATTTAAATAGTCTAAATAAATTAACAAATTAATCGGTACATTTGCTACCTATAGATATAACGGGTACAGAAAGTCGGTATACAATGTTGAGCTTGTGAAACTTAAGCCGCATATGTTGCTTTCTCATTAATCTTTAATATACAAGATTATATAATTATAATGTTGCATATATTACGTTCCATTATTCTATTTTCTAAGTAAAATTACGTAGCTTATTTTGAGACTGAAAAGAAAATCGCTGCCAACACTTAGGTAAACTAATAATATAAAAGGTAAAGTAATTTTAATATTAACGTAATGTTAAATGAGTAACTTTTCCTTCTTTTACATTTTAATACACAGGCAAATGATTTTTGGAGATATTTTACCTTAAATTGAAATTGGTTTTACAATGTCGGAAAATTCTTTCGTAAGTACCTACGTTGGGAAATGGTACCTATATAATATCTATAGCTCTCTCGACGTTACCCGCATATCACTCGCGTCCAGGAAAGCACTTGACATGTCCGGATAAAAACTGTCTGTAACTTATTTTGTAACCTCCTCTAGACTAGGTATTCATCTCTAAAATACTATCATCAACTTCTTAGTCTTAACCAACTATCTTGCAGTTACACGGAGCGACTGCTTATCTGATCTCCTAAAGTAAGATCTTGCACAATTTTAGTCATATGCGACAGTCAAAATCGCAACACAATGTAACAGCCAAAGTGACTTTGCTTTTACAATATGTTTACTAACTACTTATAAGTATAAATATATTATACTAGCCGTTTTCCCGCGGTTTCACTCGCATCCCGTGGGAATTACTGCCCGTACCCGGATAAAATATAGCCTATGTCACTCGTGGATAATGTAGCTTTCGAATGGTGAAAGAATTTTTAAAATCGGTCCAGTAGTTTTTGAGCCTATTCATTAAATGCGAGTGAAACCGCCGGGAAAACGGCTAGTATAATATATTTATAACTTATAAGTAGTTAGTAACATACTTGTAAAAGCAAAGTCACTTTGGCTGATTACATTGTGTTGCGATTTTGACTGTCGCATATGACTAAAATTGGCGATCTTACTTTAGGAGATCAAGCATAAGCAGTCGTCCGTGTAACTGGCAAGATAGTTGGTAGACTAAGAGTTGATGTGTATTTTAGAGATGAATCCTAGTCTAGGAGGAGGTTACAAAATAAGTTACAGACAAGTTTTATTCCGGCATTTGTCAGTTGTCTATGTCTGTGACGCGATGATTGTCGGGGTACGGTCGAGAGAGCTCTAATTGAATATTTTTATATAGGTACAATTTCCCAACGTAGTAACTTACGAAGAATTTCCGACATTGGTAAAACCAATTTCAATTTAAAGGTAAATATCTCCAAAAATCATTTGCTGTGTATTAAATGTCAAAGAAAGGAAAAGTTACTCATTGTAACATTATACGTTTAATTAAAATTACTTATACCTTTTATATTATTAGTTAACCTAAGTTTGGCAGCGATTTTCTTTCAGTACCGCCTCAAAAATAAGCTACGTAATTATATTCTAGTAGATAATGGAACGTAATATATGCAACATTATATTATTAATCTTGTATATAAAGATTAATGAGAAAGCAACATAATGGCGGCTCTAAGTTCACAAAGCTCAAACATTGGGTAATAACCGACTTTCTGTACCCGTTAATAATTCTAATAGGTAGCACAAAATGGTACCGGGATTAATTTGTTAATTTATTTAGACTATTTTAAAATAATATTTTCTTAAGGACACATTTTTTTCACTGGGGTCAAATATTAATCACAATATATGTCACTTTTTACGCATTTGTAATAAATTATAGTTATTCCTGCATAGTTTAACAATAGTTTTTTTTTGTGTGATGTTACTTTTGCCTAACTAAAAAAAAAGAATAATCATCCGCCAATTTAAATATAAAAATGTTTACCTTTCATATTTTATTATCAGGCTGAAGCATTTTTAACAAAATAATTTTATTTGAAAGCTTTACATTCTTAATTGTTATAATCATTTCACACAATATAAATTCATTCGAACGTCAGCAACATGCCTCTGGCAAACATGGATACGAGTTCTACGGCTACCCATGAAATCAAGCTATCGGAGAATTTCATTCACAGAAAAAAAACAGCAAAAAAATAATTTTTTTTCGTAAAATTCGTCGTTATATTTCGAATGAAAGAACATGTCATATATATTTTTCATAAATTTCTTTAAAAGCGACAAATAATATATCCGTTTCGGAGCTGTAATTCTCTTGCCATATTTGACATTTTGTGGAGTAGAATCTTCGTATCCATGTTTGCAAGAGGATGTTGCCTGACGTTCAGAAGAATTAATGTGTGAATGTATAACAATAAGAAGTAAAGCTTTCAATAAAATTGATTTTGTAAAAATTATTCAGCACTGTAACTAATAACAATAGGAAAGGTTAACATTTTTATAAATTTAGAATTGGATGATATTCTTTTTTGTATATTTTACTAGGAAAAGTACACATCTACACAGCAATAAAAAACTTTGTTAAACTATGCAGGAATAACTATAATCTTATTAACCATCGTAAAAGTGAACATTATAATTGGTGATAATAATTTTGACCAGTGAAGAAAAAGTGTGTCCTGTCGAAAATATATTTAGAATAGTCTGAAATAATTAGAACAAACTTAATACGGTAAACCATTTGCTACCCTAATAGACTATATACGCGGTCTAGAAAGTCGTATATACAATGTATGAGCTTGTGAAACTTAATGCCGCATATTGTGTGCTTTCTCATTAATCTTTAATATATCAAGATTTATATAATTATAATGTTGATAATGATTACGTGTCCATTATTCTATTTTCTAAAGTAAAAATTACGTATTGCTATTTTGAGACTGAAAAGAAAATCGCTGCCACACTTAGGTAAACTGAATAATATAATAAGGTAAGTAATTTTAATATTAACGTAATGTTAAGATGAAGTAATTCTTCCTCTTCTTTTACATTGTTAATACACAGGCAAGTGATTTTTGGAAGATATTTTACGCCTTAAATTGAAATTGGTTTTACAATGTTCGGAACAATTCTTTCGTAAGTACCTACGTTGGGAAATGGTACTCATATAATATCTATAGCTCTCCGACGTTACCGCCTATCACTCGCGTCCAGGAAAGCACTTGACATGTCCGAGTAAAAACTCGTTGTAACTTATTTTTGTAACCATCCTCTAGACTATGGGTATTCATCTCTAAAATCTATCATCAACTTCTTTAGTCTTAACCAACTATCCTGCAGTTACACGAGCGACCTGCTTATCTGATCTCCTAAAGTAAGATCTTGCACAATTTTAGTCATATGCGACAGTCAAAATCGCAAACACAATGTAAACAGCCAAGTGACTTTGCTTTTACAATATGGTTTACTAACTACTTTAAGTATAAATATATTATACTTAGCCCGGTTTCCCCGCGGTTTTCACTCCGCATCCGCGTGGGAATACACTGCCCTACCCGGATAAAATATAGCCTATGTCACTCGTGGATAATGTAGCTTTCAGATGGTGAAGAATTTTTAAAATCGGTCCGCAGTAGTTTTGAGCCTATTCATACACCAAACAAAAAAAAGTTTTCCTCATTATATATTAGTATACGATTTGATAGTTCTTTAGTCAAATGTATGTTGACACGGTACTAAAGAGAGACGGAATGGTACGGTCAGCTTTCAGAAAAGGGCGAAGCAAATCAACATTTTTAAAAGTGCCTAACATCGTCTAGGATCATATTTTCTGTAGAGAACACAAACGCCAAAATTTGCTTAGCATCCTAAACCTTCTACAAAAGTAAATGAGTAGTTCGGTAGGTAATTGACGATACAGGTGTTTAGGAGTTTTGAAAATTATAGATTTGTTCAGCTACTTTTGAAACGACGTATTCCCAAGGTTGAAGCATAATGCATAATAATTAGAAGGATAGTTACTCTCCAGGACTATTATCACGGCAAGTAAATGAACACAAGAGTAATAAGCGATAGTCCTTTGAATGAACATTCCAGTTAAGAAGCTATTAATTTAATTAAATATCAAAATTAAATTCTTTGGCATTCGCGAGAATTAATAGGAATACTTTAGTGATGGCTAGAGCTAGTTCACTTTTAGTGCACTTTGCTTAGAAGTTTATTTAATAAATGGTGAATTATGTTTTGTTTGTTATTCTTCTTTGATAGAAAATACGTTCTTGTAGGAAGCAAATGCATACCTACAATATGACTTATTTTTAAACGCATTTTAATTATTTTATTATCTCAGCGGCTTCACATAGATAATAGAAAGAATAAGCGATTAACTACAATACTTGCTCAAAAATTGCACAATTGTCAAACTTTTTAGTCGCAGGTTCTTCACCAACTTAGAATTGTATTGCCGTTTAAAGCGACTCATATGCTTTGTACTTGAGAGGCAGATGCTCTAGCCACTAGATCATGGACGAGATCGCAAAACTTACACCTTAATAGTGGTGAATTAAATTATGGTAATATGGGTCTGCTATTGCTGTTTGTTTATATTATATAATAATATGCAAAAATTATAGCTTTGGTCCTTGTTCAGACCTTTCATTGCATCACTAATAAACCCTCACGAGCACCTGAAAGTGGGATATTAAGTATATCAAAACATAGCCGTTACAATTATATATAATTATATGAATCTACACTATTTAAAAAGAAGTATAATATTGGTACACAGATCTTACACTTGGTTGTTTAGCAGTTTAAATATCAGAACTCGATCGTGCTGTGTAATCCCGCTTATTAGCACTTCTGTTATTTATTCCGTGCTTGTTAAACTGGCTATAATTATTGTACTTTATATAAAACTATTTAAAATTAACAAACAGGTTTGAGAACGCTTGCCAAGGGAAATTGTTGCTTGCACTGTTGTTCCATTTTTTTATACATAAAAATAATTGGCTTGGAAAAATATTTATTTGCATCTATATACGTGTATATTTAGGTAGCTACTCTTTATATATCATAATGACATGAAGTCCATACATATTACTCCTGATTACATGTAGCTACCAGTCGATTGCAAATCTCAAGTCGGGCGCTTAGACAACCTCGTTACACATCAACATTATTGGAATATATAATGAGCATAACATTATAGCTCTCGCCAAAACTTTTTGTCGGTCACGTTTTACATTGCTCGAATATCCTGCGCCCAGAATGCTTTTTTTAGGTATCACGGGGGGCACGAGGTGGTTTGCAGGCTATATGCGTGTATTTATGCTTGGATTTAGTTGGGCAACCGATTGTAATGTAGTGACATAGGTATACACTGTATTCGGAACGCGCACGACACCCATGCCATCCCCCCCCCCCCTCCAACCATGTAAACGCAACAAAAAGGGAAATATGTCAAAAAGTTAATGACAAGTGCATAATGTTTGTTTTGCTAATCGGGAAAGCTAAAGGCTTTTGTTTGGGTGTGCGTTAGTAGTTCCCCATGGGACGCGGCGCAAAGCCGCTCGGAGAAGCCT
>NWSH02000050.1:1320075-1330569 GCA_002382865.2 Heliothis virescens | reverse complement strand
AAAGGAAAGAGATGCTCAATTTAATAAGTCGTTATTTAAATGTTTAATTAGTAATTAATTTAATATTTATTTTCGTTCCTGTGGTTTATTTTCTTTTTTTTTTTATCTCTGTTTCATTAGATTATTATGTTTTGTCAACTCTTCTTTATTTTTAGCTTTTTTATTATTTTTGATTGATTATCCGGCGGTGGACGGGAGTAGTCGGCTGGCAGAGAGGTCGTAAGTAGTGACGGTATGCCGGTGATGGTCGTTATCGCGTGTGTCGGGTATGACACCGAGGTCGGTATATTGTGGTTTAAGTTCATTTGTCGCCGCAGGGAGATACGTATCCGCACAGGTGGGCTGTGTGTATTGACGTGAGCTGGGTGATGAGCGAACAGTCGATTTTTTATAAGCATAGTTGCGATTGAGGAGCCCAGCGGGGAGCTGGGAGCAGTGGGGAGCATAGAGCGGCAAGCGCTGGAGGCCGTGGAAGAGAAGTCGTATGCTCTGCTCTCAGGATGTTTATTATCTAATTCTGTCAGTCTTCTCTTATTTCTTTTTGAAACCGGAGTGATTGGATCCTTATCAACGGCTTTGGCTCCCAAATTGCGGGGGGTTGGGTGAATTTCAGCTTTATAGGGTCGGGTTTTCCTCAAGATGTTTTCCTTCAACTTTTATCAGCCATTGGTGTCCTAAGATATAGCTCAGAAAGTCATACAATAGAGGTAACTATGATGATAAATCGAAAGAACAAATCCCAGATATAGAGGCTTACCTCGTCCCACTAACAGAGGTAATTCAGTGCCAAAGTGTTGGGACTTCAGCATGAGTTCCAGTTATGGAGGTTTCTCACTTATCCAGGTCCCACTTAACCAAGTTTCACTGTATATATATTTGAATATATTATGTTAGAATTCAAACGTTCAGTACATTTGAATTCTATCAAGATTGTTTGGGCGGTCCTACGGAAAATAGGCAACCATAATACAAACATAAATCTTTATAAAAAAACTTTTCCAGAAAAATCACATTTTAAGTCAAAACCTAAATAGAATACTTATGTTATTGCGTGCCTACGCTTATATTTTAAACCCTTTGTTATGACGTAACAAGTCATATATCGAGAATCGGTTCGTAACTGAGCTAGTTCGCTATTGAGGCTGTAGAAACAGATGAGCTCAGCAACTAAGATTTTCCCAGAATCGAACAAAGCCATATTGATTCTCAGAAATTCCATTAAGCTTGGCTTCCAATTAATCTTACTCATCTTAAATTTTTCGTGAATGAATGGCAATCAAAAAATCGTCTGTGAATTCTTATTTTTTCGTAGATTAGAAAAATCTACGGACATCATTGTCACTGAAAGTCTAGTACAGACGACGGCACATCAAGTTAACACAATCTGTCAAATTTCTGCAATCGATTTTCAACCTTATCACAATGGAGGTAGGTTAATGTTTGAGTGGTAAAATTTTACTGATTCGTTTACCTGTTGTCGTCTGTACATCTGCAAGAGTTATTTTTATCAGCTTTAATCTTTGCTTTTTAATATTTTTTTCTACTTATATCTATTTGTATGATCGTACTAATACTTGCTCTGTAAGGTCTAGACTGTAAGTGGGTCGGAGAAGTTTTACACAATATAATTTCTCCGCTCAATGATATAGAGTATTCAGTAGATGAAGACAAGATTCCGCTTAAATAAAATAAAAGTGAAAATTAGAATTAAACCTAAATAATTAAGAACTGTCAAGAACCCTTTTTACAAAATGAATGCATCACGAAACACTTCGTCAACATAGCAGGTAGGTATCGCAATTAATGTTACCTCCACTCCTAAGAGACAAGTTTAGTGAAAATAGACCAAGGAAGCTTTCCTTTAGTTAAAAGCAGCCACACGAGGTCTCTTGAGAATACGCATTTGCATTCAGTTTCGTAGTTACAACTGTAATGTAGGCAAAGTTTATGAACACTGTGTTTTGAATTATTACTTGATGCGCAACTGTTTTACGTACTGCGAATACTGTCGCTTCATCAATATGTGTCAATCCATTGTTATGTAATTAGAGATAGTTTTACATCTTTTTGTTTCAAAAAAATATTCCACTGTTGGAAAGCTACACTATTTTCAAGTAACATAGGTTATTTTCTAAGTTTGTATGTACTTTCTGAGTATATCTTAGACACCAATGGCTGATAAAAGGTGAAGGAAAACATCTTGAGGAAACCCGGACTATAAAGTCTGAAATCACCAACCCGCATTGAGCAAGCGTGGTGATTAATGCTCAATCCTTCTCCGTGTAAGAAGAGGCCTGTGCCCAGCAGTGGGACGATAAAAAGGCTACTAAAAAAAAAAAAAAAAAAATACTAAAAACCTTCAGCGAACGCAAAATACAGAATCACTTAAAATTAATTAATTATTAACCATAAGTTCAAACATACTTATAAAGTTGAGCTAAAATTATGTTTTTTGCTGAAAGCAATTTTTACAAAAGATTTTGAATTGTGAAGCGTCCACCTGTCATTAAAGTCTCATTTTTACACAAGCTGACTTTACGAAAAGAGGGCAGTGTTTTTCATTGTTCAAAACGACAAAGGGATGCCTATGAAAACCCTATCTGTATTTACAACGACCGTTTAAATGCTGTACGGTATCACACGATTACAAAACACTTCACTTCACCCCTCAAACAAAACCACACCTTATCACAACAAGCACAAAGTTCAAAATCCCATTTACATTCGGGAAATTTTTCTTATCAAATTAATAATGAGAAATAATAGGGTCTTTCTGCTGTTTTCGCATGTACAAAGTATTGTCGACCTTATCGCTTGAACTTTAGGTGGGTTTTTGCGTGGATATTAAATGTTAGTATATCATTTTCAGCGGACGTTATAGTTTCGAGTATAGGGCAGTTAAGATTGTACGATAACTGTTTTAATATGAGCCGGAAGTACCGGGGCTCGGTTCCCAATAGCCTACTAAGGAAAATAGTGCAATTTGTTTTAATTTTTTTTCCGTTAAAAGTTGCCGTAAACCTTTGAGTGATAGTACCGAATTTCTCTCATATCTACAGATTTTTACGCATGTTAGGTTGAAAAAAGTACAGTAAATTCAAATAATTCCTTTTTTTTTGTAATCTATTACTATTGGGTTACAACTGGGCTTCCATGACTTCAACCGACTGCGAAACGAAGCTAATATAAAAAAATAAAATGATTTCAGAAATTGAAAATGTAACTACTCGTGAAATGATTTTTAGTCGCTCGTAAAGAAAATAATATATAGAAACAATTTAAAAAGCAATTTACGGAGAATCTATTTAAAGTTGAATAAAAATAATAGTCATTTAAGCAGATTTTTGTAAAAAGTATATGACAATTAAACGCAGCTTCGATTCGTAACAATTCGTAGCAGCTACGTCGCAGGCGCATTGCTACGTCAACAACGCGTAGTAGCGTAGCTCTAATCCGCCAACGATATTTGCTACGCCTCCAGTAATTCTTTGATATTAACTACAAACAAATTTTCTTTTTATTATGAGGATTTCTACGTAAGAAAAATCTATAATTTAAATGTCACACGTTTGTCAACCTCCAAACAATCTTGTAAATAATTTCGACATACAAACACAACATAATTCTTATACCAACCATAACTCGGTAAAAGAAAGAACATCTTTATTCGCAAGAGATGGAACAAAAGGTATTTTTTCGTTTTATTAGTAGAAAATAATGTTTGCTCAGTCTCGCTACATAAATATCATGTTATACGGAATAAGGCGCTTGAGTACACGAGCGTAATTTACGAATAAAAAATATGATTTTTCCAACATTTATATGACTGTATTCTGCCGGGGAATTCACCCGTGTGAAATATCTACAAAAGACTTTGAGAAATAAGATTCTATGTTTTGATAAATCAAACCACATATTACCACTAGCTAGTATAGTTACGCCAGCGGTGTCGCTCGCATCCCTTGGGAACTACTCCGCCCACCTGTATAGCCTATAAACATAGTTTTCCTAAATAAATAGGTTATTTAACACTTAAGATTTTTTCTCTTCTCTCTCTGGAGTTTCTGAGATTATCGCGTAAACCCTTCAGATTTATATTATTAGTATAAATATTTGTTTGAAGTCTTGGTGGCCTAGTAGTAAAAGCATTTGCCTCTCAAGTAACAAGTGTGTGGGTTCGATTACAGATCAAGCTATTATAATTTATTAATAATTTTCATATAAAAGTTAATTACCATTGCATTACCTAAAGTAATAAAAACAAGTAGGTACTCAATATTGATCCCAGTGAATTAAAATGCACTCATAAGATAATTAAAATCTCCATAAAACCTATTATCCGTAAAATTTTACGAAGGCTTTTAATAAAAATGTGTAAATTAAATTAATTTTTAACTTCATTTGCACAAGCTTTCACGAAAATTATTCTTACATTTTACGAGGATTTTAATTATTCGATTATTGGATTATGTGAGTACATTATGTTTAATAATATTATTATTTCAATATTGCTGGTTTAAGTTTATATGAGTAGTTTATATGAAGAGCTCGTGGCTAAGTCAAAGCCGCGCGGATCGATCGATCATAAGGTTAAGCAACGCTTGGCGCGGTCGGTCCGTGGATGGGTACCATCTTTCATAACGGGTTCTTCCGTGTTTCGGAAGGCACGATAAACAGTGGGTCCCGGCATGTTGAACATCTTTGGCAGTCGTTAGGGGAAGTCAGAAGCCAGAAAGTCTGACAACCAGTCTTACCAAGGGGTGCCAGGTTGCCCAGGTAACTGGGTTGTGGAGGTCAGATAGGCAGTCGCTCCATGTAAAACACTGGTTCTCAGCTGCTATCTGGTTAGACTGGAAGCCGACCCCAAAAATAGTTGGGAAACGGCTAGGCAGATGATGAAGTTTATATGAGTAATAAATACTTTCAAGCTACTGAATATTTTCACGTACTAATAGAGTGAAATCAATTGGTATTTTTGTTGGAAATCAATTTGGGCAGATTAAGTTCGGCAGTGGAACTTCTATGATTGAGATGATAGAGATGTGGTGAAAGCATATTTATATAAAGAGACCTGTTACACTTTTAAGGTAATTTTCACAAGTACTGGAACTTGCATTTTCAAGGAAGCTACCATCTTAATCTTAAGGTTCAAAAATGGTCTCTTTGATCCTACCTATCACCATAATAAATATTAAAATCAACTTAGCCGGTTTTTCGTAAAAGTCTAATAAACGTATTTTTGCATTTACGCCATTATGAAAAACGTAAAACAGTAAAAACCATTGCATTTTAACTTTAAATAAAGCTCATTTTATATTCCTGAAATATATGAACATGAAAGTGTTAACTCTCTAAGGGATTTGAAAATGTAATGCTTATTGAGTATGATTTTCACGTACATTTTGTAGCATGTTAGATTTTACAAAATTTCTCTAAGAAAATGTAATAAAAATATTGAATACAAGATTTTGCTAGTTACTTCGTTCACGTTACTGTGGGGGAGTTATTTTCAGTACCAGGTTAAAAAGCAGTGTGTCTTTAAGTCTTCAGTAACGTTTATTTCAATTGGATTAGCAGTTTTAGAGTAAAAGTGCAACAAACCAACAAACTTTCTATCGGATTCAATATATTAGTAAGTAAGACAGGTTTTTTGCTACTGAACTTTCTACTCACGTTAAAAAAATACATTTAATTTTAGTTTGTATGTAGGTAGTTGTAGGGTTAAACAACTTCTAAACCGATTCGAAAAAGTCTTATCTTAATAGCAAGCTAATTATGCCGGCTATAGGCTAATAGACCGGCACCACCCGTTTTGTAACAATGTAGAAACCGTGTTACAATCGCAACCTAGAAACGTGCCTTACTTTAATCAACAAATCTGAAAGGTCCTAAATACATTTAGGATTTATTAACTTAAAATACACGACTTCGTAAAAATAGGATTTACTAAGACCGGAAGATATGCGCCATAAAGCTAAAAACATAAATAAACATTTTAGTACCAGCCAGTAAGAAAGTACTAAAATGAGCTTTATTTATATTCACGCCACGCGAATCACGGGCGCGAACAGAGAAAATGACTATGCTATTAATCTTCTTTTCACCCTTAGAATTCTCAGTTCTTTAAAAAAACGCGTCAAGTTTTAAATAAAGTGATGTCGTATTATCAAATTCACAGAATAAAGTTTCAAAAGTATCAGTGAATAGGACATAGAATTCTCGAAACTCACAAATACTTTTGTTATGGTATAGTTTTAATGAAGCAGCTCTCTCAATCGCTGCTATGGAAGTATATCATCGTTGGTTCGGCTCTTGGACGGGACATGGTGTCTTTTTTGTATGATTAACACAGCTACCTTAAATGGTTCTAGAAGGAACACAGTGGGTTTTAGTCAGTCTGACACTCCCCCACATTGCACCTACGGTAGGATGGGTTATTCTATGATTTCCCACAAATAAGAAAACGCCACATTTATACACTCATACAGTACATATCGCTATTTCATATGTCATATTTTGCCAAGCACTTGTACCATCATTACAAAAATATTGTAAGTACTAATAGCTCAATGATTAAAGCCGGGCGATCGAGAGGTTATGAGTTCGATTCACGCCAATTTTTGTATTTTTTGTATTGAGACGAACCCACTTCAGACACAACCATATTTTAGGTTAGTCAGATTGCTTAATAAATACTAGTAATTATCACCAATATTAACACGATTAATTTAAGAAAATATATAAATTAACAAAACAGCGCAATAACAAACCTTCAAAGAACTTAAACCCGGAATCCAAATCAAGTTATAATTACAAAATTCCCTTTTAGTTTGAAACAGTAAGCAAAAACGTCTAAAAACCAGTTAAGTCTGTAATTAAGTGGGTTTGTTAAACCGTTAAGAGTTAACTTGTTTTCCCAGGCTCTGTCACTTACATAATAATACTGTTTTAACTGTTTTAGACAAGTTTCAATGATACCCTTATAACAAAGCAGGAGGTAATTGAAGGAAATTAAGTTAGGATTTTGATACTGCTATCAAAATTTTCACTCGTTTCGAAATAATTTTAAACATCCGATTTTTGTGATTATAGAGGTCGTTACGTGTGGTAATTTTTTCTGAAAATTTCTTTTAAATAGTTTGTTGGTTTAATTTGTATCTACTACACTATGGTAGTTTGAAATTTGGATATGTTAGTCAATTTTTTTTCCTGAATTTTCTCAAATATGAAATATTTTTAAATTTTATATTATAAAATTTGTTTTACAATAAAAACAGTTCACATATTAGGTAAACAGTAAACATATAATATATTATCACCATTCCTTTCGATCTACGGATAAAACTGTGAAATGAGTTGTCAAACCTTCATCAGAATAAATTATTATCATTCTTTTGGAGGGAAAAATGATTGACGTTGTTATTTATTTGTTGTATACATATACAACGATATGTATAAAACCATTGTTTATTTAATTTCTGGAATGCTGATGAGTTTTTATTAATTACCCTATGGGGTCTTTTTCATTTTGATTGAAATGGATGGTACATATACGATTACAATTTCTAAATATACAATACCAAGGTTCGCAATTGAAAAATTGATTTGCATCACCAACAGTGACCCGGAATACCCGGAATTTCTAAGTGAAAAGTCTAAAATCGTAATTTGACATAATAGTCAATTCTTACACTCTTTTAACTGCTTATTCTGGTTTTCGTACTCCTGTCACTGCCTTTAGCATCATCATCTGCCTAGCCTGTTCCCTACCATATTTACCGAATAGTGGGATAGCAAAACCAGTATTACCAAGCAGAAAACACTGTAAACTTTCACCATCCCCAACCTAAAAATTCTGTATAGCAACAAAGGAAAGGAAAAATTAATAAAAAAAAGCGCTATCGTGAGAACAAGTGCTGTACCCGAGTGCCACTCACTTAATCTTTGACAATGCCAGTGGTCGGTCGCGTGCTACCCAACTTATATTTTATATGAGCACGCACGCCGAGGTGGGGCCCATAGGCTTTCAAGGGCACAGAGGAAATAATAATAATATATTATTGTGTCTAAAGGGCCGGAAACTGCCAAATCAGTGGGTTATTCATGTGATAATGTGTTCTAAATTAATTTTTGCGATGTATGAAGGATGGGTGTTTGGGTTTTAGAAGTTTTTTTATTTTTATTTTAATGAACTTGTTGTGAATATTCGTGGATACTCTTGTAGATAAGAATAGATAATGTGATTTCGTCAGTTATTAAGGCTTTGTTATGCAAAAAAGCTGCTAAATAAAATACAGAACCAAGCAAAATGCATACAATTTTGTCAATTTATATTATGTATAGAGCAACATTTGAATCCTACCCATTTTTTTCCACAGACGGGAATCAAGCATTGGAAATCACGTTGGAAATCCAGAAATCATCGATGAAAAATTGTAATGGACATCCTTAATGAACAGGCACATCCCTTTGTACCCTTTTTACACGAATAAAAGGCACAAAAAAGGCATTACGCAGTCAACCAGTGGTAACAGGGTAACAGACGAAAACTGAAGACGGGGTAAAAAATAACCGTCAAGAGGTCAAAGGCCTTTCAACAATGAGATAGTTACAGTTGAAACTCTTTCTGCTACTCCATATAATGAATAATTAATTTCAGTTATTTAGTTTTTCGTTCTATTGTTAAAATAGTACTGGTATTAATATTTTAATGGGATGTTATATTGTTTGATATTTGGTATTTCATTTATTTTTTGTTAAAAAATAAAATGTGTTTTTTGTTTCGTTGAAATCAGAAACTGAAAATGTATGTAGTTACCGTGACAATGAAAACAAATAGTTACAATACTCCATTTTTACAATAAATCAGGAATTATTAATAACTATTCGTCATTTAAAATTTTTGATAATGATTTATAATATAACTTGAATTTTAAGTTGAAGTTCCCTTTTTTTATGTACATTTTTATTTTAGTTTGTATATATTAGTAATTAATAGTAGGTTTAAGTTTGTATATGTTTATAAGTAGGCTTAGTATATATAAATTGTAAAACTTTAACTTAGATAAATAATAAGGACCGCATAACTTGAATTTTATTTCATATATTATATGTAGGTATAGATTTATAATTATGATTGCATTTTAATCATATTATGTAGCATGTCTATCATTTAATAACCGTCGATATTTTATCGATAGTTACTTTACAATGAACAACTTTACTTTATAACTCGTTTTTCTGTTTTGCATTTTCATCTATCTCTAAGGCACAAAACGAATTTCAAAATTCGATCGGTAAGCGAAAAAATAACACACTTCGGCTCAAGGACGATGCAAATACCGAATAGAATACCGTTGGGTATACCGATACCCATGGCGGCATTTTTGATCAGCCACTTACGATTTTCTGATTCTGCACTTCGATAAACGGCAAAAATTGTTGGTACGATGTTTTTAGGGTTTCGTACCCAAAGGGTAAAATGGGACCCTATTACTAAGACTTCGTTGTCTGTCTGTCAAAATTAATTCCTAATGTTCAACATCATCTGCCTAGTCTTTGCCCAAGTACGTTGGGGTCGGCTTCCAGTCTAACCGCATGCAGCTAAGAACCAGTGTTTTACATGGAGCAACTGCCTATCTGACCTCCACAACCCAGTTACCCAGGCTACCTGATACTCCTTGGTAAGACTGGTTGTCAGTCTTTCTGGCTTCTGCTCAGTTTGTTTTGTTTCAAGTTTGTATTTTGGCTAATTGTAGGTAATAGGTAAGTTTATTTTTCATAGATGATGAAATGTAACCCTTCATGCATGAGTTGCACATTGCCAGTTTTTTTTACATAGGCTACTTTTTTTGTAGGTGTGGGAAGTAGTACCCTAAGGAAGCTGGTGGAAACAAGTATTATATTAATTTAAGATACACTGTATAAGATTAGATAAGTTTTGAAATAAAATGAGGCTTCAAAACAATGCAAGANATTTATCGTGCCTTCTGAAACATGGAAGAACTCGCTATGACAAGACTATGGTCACCCATTCACGGACCGACCGCGCAAAGCGTTGCTTAACCTTATGATCGATCGATTCGCGCGGCTTTGACATAGCCACGAGCTCTTCTAATGATGTAGGTAAGTTAAACATTAATTAATTTTTAATGTTTAACTTACCTACAAATACAATAGTTTCATGTATTTGGCTGATACACCACACATGTGTAACTAAATTGCATGTATGTTTGTCAAATGCATGTCAATGAATTTACTTACGTAAGATTAATTTGGATGCCGTCAATAATTAATTGTTGCATAAGTCCATTATTGAGTTAGAGAATAATTAATGAGGACCTAGCTATGGCCTGCGCTTTCATTCTTGATTCCATACATTTTACTTAACTCTAATGTGTCCACGTAAGGTTCAAGATAGTAATCTGAGAGATCGTTAACGTTTTACAGTCATAGAAGTAATACCAAACAAAAACCAATAAAGTTTTGGTATGA
>NWSH02000050.1:1299178-1314968 GCA_002382865.2 Heliothis virescens | reverse complement strand
AAAAAAAGATAGGTAATTTAAATTAAAATATATATTAAATTCCATTAATAACAACCCATGTCGACTTTATATTCAATTTTATTAGCTTGTCCCAGTTATCGTCAAAAATGTACAAAAAATGACGAGTACTGGGTCAAGCAGGGTTCTACAAGTACCAGTACATGTCACACGGGATAAAATAATCATAATGAACAAAATAACTAAATGTTATAGGTTAAATCGATAGATTGATAATTAAACTACTTCACCAAATAATCAAACTAACAAAACAGCCCACTACACCGACAACACAAGACATCTAATGTAGTAAGTCGGGCGTCAGATTCAGTACCTGAATTAACAAAAATATACAAAATTCATCAGTGCTCAACTTTGATTGCTCATTATTTAGACGCTATTGCAATTTTGATTAAGGTTTGTCTTTGTAATTATACCATATATAACCAAAAATATATTGCAATTAAAAACTTTTAGTAAGACATGGCTATAATTAAATAATCGGCATTTATTCAAAAACTGACGACTATTGGGACACTGTCGAAATTACCAGCGTTTACCTTAATTATGGTACGTGCTTTTAATATGTCTTTGTGGTATTTTTGGTACATTTCTACGTAATAATAGTGGGTATTAATTAATATAATTGATGCGCTGAGTATGATTTTGTTTTCAAATAAATTGCTTTGATTATTATTTTTAGATTTGATTATCATATTTTACATCATCATTCACAAAAAATATTTGATTCTTTTCAGTTTCTTTTTTTTCTATAGTAATATTATAAAGCTGGAGAGTTTGTTTGTTTGTATGTTTGAACGCGCTAATCTCAGGAACTACTGGTCTGATTTGAAAAATTCTTTCAGTGTTGGATACCCCATTTATCGAGAAAGGTTATAGGTTTTTTATACGGGTGCGCCGAGTAGTTCCCACGGGACGAGGATGAAACCGCTGGCAGAAGCTAGTATATTATACACAGTCGCTACTGACAGCATGATTTTTCGTGGAATATCCAATTAACGTCACTTTGACAAGCATCACAATACATGGAATTCTATTCAATAATTCGGGCCAGGTATCAAATGGACAGAGTCAATTTCATCTCACCGAAGTCAGTGATGCAAATAAATTTATCAATACGATAATAATTACCTAGACCACTGAGTCCATATTGTGCGCATACAATATTTTTGAAACTTAGAATTTATTTATTAAGATAAATCCAGAAAAAATAATATAATATGTGTTAGTTTGATGTGTCAGTTTTTTTTATACCTATGTATTTCAATTACTTGTAATAACACTGACGGCCAGTTTCACAAGTTCCAGATAAAGTTACTTTTTTATGGCATGATCTGTCAGATAGCTATCTAGATGTTTATCTGTAACCTGTGAAACTGTCCGTAAAAGTTCCTATGCTTAAAAGGGCTTTTATTTATTACCCTCGACTGTTCCGAGAATAAACTAGGGTCCTTTTTTATACAATCTCTTAAATCTTCATTTAAAAATTCTTGATACTCAATCATCTGTAAATATAACTCGTTTCGCATAATAAACAAAAGATCCTATCGACTTCGATATTAGCCCGACAATCTAATAACACGCAAGTAAAACTATTAGCATTCCCTTTAAAATTAATTGTTGTGAAACACGCTGCACTTATAATCCTGAACCCTGAAAATCTTTAAGGTCATTTGTCATCATAGAAAATACACCCTTATCTCTACAGCAAAAGGTACAAATTTGAACTAGGGTTACCACACGCAATTTTTGTACAGGATATCCTTAAAAAGATTGCTGTTATGGTAAGAACGGTTTCTTGTGTTGCTTATAAGGTTCAAAGCGTTATAAGATCAGACAAAAGTTTATCGCTAAGGGTCAATTCACACCGAGACGCGACGCGACGCGACGCTGCACGCAGATTTTACATAGAGCGACTCAAAATATACTTTATTCACTACACGAAACGATACACATTTAATTGTGAGAATTCAGATACGTTGCGCTGCACCTCGAGACGCCGCGCGAGGCCGCGCGGCGCAGCGCGACGCATCTTGACGCAGCGGTGACGCGCGGCGTGCAAGATCGGTGCTGCATCTCGCGATTTGCTTTGTTTTTAAGATACGTTTCGCGACGCCGCGAGGCGTTGCGCGGCGCCGCGCGGCGTCGCGCTACATCAAAGCCGCGTCGCGTCTCGGTGTGAATTGACCCTAAGTGTATGTAGTGCGAAGGTATATGCCCAAAGTCGCAATAATTTCAAGCGCTTAGTTTCTTCTAAGGCGAGAATCTCTCGGTGTGTGGTAAAGTGTCGCGTATAAATATGCGCGAAATGTTTTGGTGGAACCTCGCCATACGATATCATGACTAAGATTAAAAAACAAAAGGCTGATTTAAGACTTAAACTCCAAGATGCCAAGGTTTCTAAGTTACTTGCTAGATTTTAAGCCACTTGAGTGCAGTCTATCAATTTTAGATAAGCTTACGGCCATTCCCAATAAAATGTATATAAATTGATTTCTTTAGTGAAGATAGAATTTTGACATTAACTCCATACAAGAAATGTCAAATTCCTGTCTCGAATAACCAAATTGACAGAGTTAGATTATTGAATATCGCAGTAAAACTATTGCAAATCAAATCCCTTAAATTAATGAATTGATCCTTAATTTATTCGCCATCACAACACATCGTTTCGAATTGTGACAAAGTAATTAATTTCAAGTGGATCAAACTGCCTACAGATGCGACTTACCCCGTCAATTTTGGCGGGCTTAACGTTTCAATTTACTCTTATAAATCTTTTTTGGTAATGACGATATTAATATTAGCCTGATTTAAGTTATTGATACATTTGGATTTCAAGTAGAATTAACGCGAAAACTAATCTGTGAAGTGTTGGATTTAATCGTCGTTTTCAAGAATCCATTGTGTAAAATTGTTTTTTGTTGATAAATAGAAACTTGATTGCGATGTTTTTGTTTTCAGATTTTGCAGAAAAAACAAAGGTTAGGACTTTAAGATAAATGGCACTACTGTTGATTAAAAAAAGATTAAGTTTGACACCAACCTTCATTGTCAAATGGAAATACAAAAAAAACTTCATCGTTCACATTTTCATTACAACTCCACGAATCCGAAATATGACACCCAAAAGCAACATTAAGGCATCGAAAATTTAATTTTAAACAACCGACCGCTGATACACTTATGTTAATAAAGTGACGTCACATCAAGTGCTCGGTCGAATGTCGTGTGACTGACATATAGTAATGACATACCGCGTCAAGAACTCACTCCAAACCAAGCAGGGTTCGAGGGCACTCCAGTTTACACGTCGCTTCGCCTCTCAACTCGAGGAAATTTAATCTGAGTAGGGACAAGGGGAAAGTAATCGTATTATATCTTATTTTTGTGACTTACAAGGTGCTTGACAAGTTTTTTGGAACCTAACCTTTAGTTAAGACGAAATGGCAGCGAGAAACTGCCAGCTGCTTTTTAAATTCGGTTCATTTTTCTTCTTTTTTTGCGGATCTGATAGATAAGGTTATTGAATGGGTTGTGTGAAAGTTGTGTGTCACTGCTTCCTTGGTGACTTCATATATATTATGGAGGTTATATCTCACTTGTGCCTGTATTGGAACACTCTGGTTTATTGACAGGTAACCTTGCTTATGAAAATTGATATTTATATCAATTGGACTGCAGTTTTTCCGATTTTTGCTACTGTACTATGTACTACAAGCTATGTAGCTATATATTCAATGTTTTTAAACTTTCGCGACTTGTACATATATTTTAGATAGCAACCGGGTCTTACTCGCGATGAAATTGTAAAGGTATACAATACCTAGCTATATATTATAGATTATCGTGCATGTTATGTTATTGAGTAACACAAAATGCATAATAATGTTGGCACTAAATTAATTCACTACACAAACTAAAATTAAGTCTGTTAAAGCTAGAATTATTAATAAATCTTTTTAAAATTTTCCCACCGAACTTATGAAAAACGGAACATTAATAATCCAGAGGATTTCCGTAGGTATAATATTTTCGTTGAGGCGTTGTCAGAGGGATGATTAGACGGTACCTCCGAAATTTCCAAGACCGTTTGTACGTCTTAATATTATCATAAAATATGCTAAATCCATTTAAGCGCAGTTTTTCTTTTCAGCTTACTGGCCTGAAATATTGTTATGGAGGTTGTCGGCTATGGGAATTTTAATAATGGCCGCTTCTTTAACCTTGCAATGCTGCGGGCTACCTAATAAAGTCTGGCGGAGTTTTTGCGATGGTTTAAAAAACCTTTTAGGGGTTAACAAGTTGTTTTATAAATATGTGAGTGGTAAGTTTATTGGGGACTGTTATGTTAGAATGATGGTATGAGAAAATTGTTCTTTATTAAGTGAAGCACGGTTTGTTGTGGGTGTAGACGTAATTTTCTGTTTATGAACTCCAAAGTATAGTGGGAGTTTTTATTATCATAATCCTATCTCTATACAATAAATAAAGATTCTAAGCCAAAGGATTTATTTGCTAATGAATACAGTTCAATTTGTACTTAGGCATTATTTTTATTTATCAGAATCATAATATTTACTGAAAAATTAAGACGACTTCATATTTTAAATACACTAATTGAAAGTATAAGTAGGTATAGTAGTAAAAAATCGAATTATTGGTTCCATTGAAACGTACAACAAAAAATCCCAATTCCCTAAAAAATAACTCATGAAAATGCATCTCGTATTTCAACTGCAGCTAAATTGAGAATTTATATTCACTGTGGTGATTGTTTTGAAACTCGACCGTGGGCAAAAAGAAAAAGTTACGTACAACGAGTGCACTTTGAATCTCAAAAACGGCTTCAGACGAAAGGCAGCGCTTTTTGAGGGGACCGGCTATGTGTCTAGTCTGACGGGGAACTGCAAACCTATACATTATGTATAGGAAGCAGGATTTATGTATGTCAAACCATGCGAGACAAAGAAGCTACTTGTAGTTGCTTAGAGAAAAATATTCAAGGATCAAGATTGTTGAAAATACCAAGTAAGTTACACAAATTTGCGTTAAAAGAAAATTTCGTCAAACCAATTCGTATTAGCATGAACACTAAAAATACTCTGTAATAACAAAGAATAAGAAAGCAAAAACTGCCTTTATAATCGTAATCTGCGATCACTCGCAATATTTCTCGCTTACAATCCAAATATTGAGCTCAAAGTTCAACCAGCGCCACGCTTGCCTCATCAATTTCTCTTACTTTTTTATTACAGCCAAGGTGCGGATGTTTCAGGCATTTTCTTTGCCTACAGTTACTTATTCTTTTATTAATAAAACTTTATGCGCCCCTGGTTCCTTACCCTGCTGGTTCCTTTTATTTGGCTAGAAGTGTATTATGATAGGATCTAATGCCACCCAGTTGCGTCTTTGGTCTTTGCGTAATTTTTGTTTAGTCGACTTTGGAAAATCTGAAGTTAATGGAGATTCTAAATCATAAATGTATTTTTAGCTTAGGCTTTTTAGGAAAATATTTTTTGAATGCAAATGGTGTCGAAATGGGTGTTTGGTCTACGTTTTGAAGAAGATTGCGATAGTTTAAATTGATGAGGACTTTCTATAGATATTTTCTTCGTTAACCACAAATTAGTCAGATCTCTTCTTGGTGCAGTACATAAAACTAGCTAGTCAATATACCACGATGGAGTCTCTCAAGATATCCAAAATCGCTTTTACGTATTTCTGAAAATACGTAACGTAAAGATTTTTTTTGTGCTTCTCGCAGCCTATTCTCCCCTAAAACGAAACTCCTTTGTTTACTATATCGAACTTCCTTCATTACTCCACATTTTCATATCCCCCTCCGAACCCCATAAACCACGCTTCAAACTTCGTTTTATTAACTACATCATGACATCGACAGAATTTAACAATGACGTGGTAACAAAGGGTTAATTAATTCTTAGTAGCTTTATATCTGCTAGTCATCGCGTGATTTGGTCAGGTTGGGTCAAGGATTTCTTGTTCCCATTTAAATATAAGAAAGGTATTGCTATTGTTGCAAGTTTAGATTAGTGGAACAATATGCTTATTATGTTAGGCTTCCTGTATTTGAAAGGAGACGTAGATAATACTACGTTGATGTGATACAATTTTCTGGAACAAATGATAAGACAAATTGATGGGTCCTTTAACATGATATCAATGATGAAGAGGAAGAATAAAATAAACAAAGGTACCCAAGAATACAGATTGACCAATTAAAAATATACTGTCGACTAGCCAAAGATACAAGAACCTTGTAAATTCAAATAAATAAATGCATATCACTAAACAGATAATATTTACTATCTGAGGACATGTTAACGATAGAATAAAGATAAGTATGAGTAGACGATACAAATTCCGTAAGCAATACATACATAAATATCGTAAAGTATCCTCATGCCGATTTGGGAAGGAAGCCAAATTCTTTGATGTTTATCTACCCGCATAAGTTATGAAGGCAAAGGGTTACCATGTTCATAGAAGATAGGCATGTCGATATCGCCAAGACATGTTTGGAACCCGTCGCTACAATCTTTACGGGCATTTTCAAGGTTTCAAAGGTTTACTTATCTTTAGTTTTGACCGCGGCTCAGCGTCAGATTTTTGCATTTTATCATCTGTACGGATTTTGGGATTATTGGAATCTGAAGTTTTCATACTGACATGGTATTGAGTAGGGTAGCTACCTATCGTTGCTTTTATGGAAACATAAAAGTGGGTCAAAAATCTGATTGCTCCGTCTTTGGTTGCCGGAATTCTGATAACGAAATCAACGTTCAGTGAGTGACTAGTTTAGGTTTATTCAGTAAATTTGGGTCGCTCGTCCCGTAGGGTCCGAAACTCGGGTGGTTGTGGGAACGCGCTATGTCGCTGACCGCTACTAATGATCCCGTTCGTGTTTGTAGTCCGGAAAACGCACGCCAATGTCCGTCTCGCTCCCAGATGCGTAGAACAAAATGAATTGGATATTCTAAGTTAAATGGGAACTATTGATTTTGGTCTGGTAAAGGATGAACTAAATGAATGGATTTTGATACAGTACATTTTAGACGGGTTCAAGTTGAGAGATCGAAGTATGACTTCCGTTGGGGCTTCAGGTCTAAATATAGAACAAACTGATGTCGATGAAATAAAAAAAAATATGATGTCACTTGAAATAATGAGAACTAGGAAGCATCTTCAGATGAGGAAAATCCGACAAAAAATCATAAAAATAAACCTTCATCATAAAAGAGCTTGAACACAAGCCAGACAATTTCACTCACAATTCTTCATAAACGTTATTGAGTAAACCAAATTATTTACCTCAATTTTTTTCCCACTAACTGTTGTATTTACGTTATCACAAAATAAGGGCCAGGGAACACGGGAGGGAACTTGGGACGTCATTCCTGACTTTATATTTATTATATCCGCCTCCCCTGCACGCTAATAAACCACTTTTTCAACGACCAATGCCTGGGTTTTTATAGAGCCGTCTTTCTTTGTAAAAATCATTTTTATTTATTTTTGTTTTAGTATTGTGCTAAATTTTTGCGGCCTTATTTGTGGCGCTATAGATTTTATTATTTTGTCAGATAAGTTAAATCTCTCCTTTTTTCTTTGAAATTTTTCATGTGAACCAATTTCTTTATCTTTTACCTGAGACTAAATACTTGTAGGACCAACTTCGGGTGACCGACTTTGCATAAGTTAAAGGATCACAATTCAACAGAGCTATGGAGGTACGCGGTTGTAAAATCTTCAACCAAGACTTATTTGACATACTTTGGTCTAATCTCTAGAACTTTAAATATGCTGCTAAATATGTTATGAATATTTTATTGTAGTATATGATACTACTTCGTGGTTTTAAGTAAATATTTAGTCACAAACATCGATTACCTTGATCGAATCTAAAACTTAAGCATGCTTTTTTACAAAATAAAAAAAGACTATCGCGAAAAATGTCAGAACCATTTTGAATAAATATTATATTGAGAACACTTTGGGCAGATTTTCAAGAATGATAAACAAAAATGGATCGACTTAGCACTGATTTGACGATAAACAGTTTCATAACTCATATCTATGTCCACGTCAAGATATTATGCTAAGCATTATTCTAGATTTATTTAAGTGGAATAATAAGCTTTTTGCACTAAATAATTCATGACCATTCTTTAAAATTTTATCTCAAACAAAATAAATAATATGGCTATCACCGTTCTATAGAACTCTAAATTCGGTACGTAAATTCAGAAATTTCTAAACGGAAATTTTAATTAACAATCGCGTATTCAATTTCGTTTTCCGTTGCTTTAAAATATCGTAAATTTTAACGATAATGATATGCTGGGTACTGATTTTGTTGAGATAGGAATGTGCAGTTAGCACCAATCAACTTGGCTTTTATAACGTCAACCATTTTGACTTCTCACGTATGGGCAGTGCTGTTTTTAAGGTCCTGTCCCTCCGTCATCAGGCTGTATTTTAAGAACCATGATAGCTTGAGAGTTGAATTTTTTACAGGTTATGTATATTTTCCCGTTTTATTAACAAATACTGAAAACAATTTTAGGGAGCCCACATATTATCAGAAACGTCATTTTTGCATAGAACGCTTCCGACTCGCGTTTAAACGGTTTATGACTATAGTGAAGTGAAATAATCACCTTCAAATAAACAAATCTACTCAACGAGATCTATACAAACAAACGTGCAAGTTTAGTGGCTAACTTCAGAAACGCAAAACTAATTGCCGCATAACTGTATATTATTTTCGTGGCTATATGGCTAAATGGCTTCTTGTACGTACATGTAATATTCAGAGGTTTTTCCTTATGAAGTCCAGAGGTTATATTTTTGTGTATGGAGGTGTTTATTTTGCTTTTGGGAGTACTGAGCTCGGGTTTATTCGGGTTTATTCGAAATGACTCGGAGATTAAGCGTGGATGTTTCGTAGTCATCACGTTGAAGTCCACTGAGTATTATTTTAACACCTAGATATTGTGTGGTTTTTATGAGAATAAAAATGTTATTTCAGGATGGTATTAAAAAGGGTTTTTTTGGTGTAGGTAATTACGTTATTTTCGCTGTATTTTATCTAGACTATACCTGTTTCCTAAAAAAGTCAAACAGAGATATAACATATAATCTTTGCTTATAATTGATAGATATTAAGACCCATTTTAGCGAAAGCAAGTCATACATTTACATATTTTTAGAGTCGTGTTTGGAATTGAAAATTTCACATACCGTTTTATTTTTGCAGTTGACAGTTACTGTCAGTCGGCCACAAAAAGTCAGTCATCGCTTAAACACTAACATCTGTCAACTGCACGTAAAACGATATCCTATACCTCTGTGTATTCATATTATTATACATATTCTATAACAAACAGACAACAACCTGGCAACCTCTTTTTAACCCTAAAATGAAGTAATGAGGTACACTCTACCGTTGCAATTTATTTTAATTTAATGTTTAAATATTTTTTAAGCATCCATCAACATCATTGTTCTGAGACTTAATGGCTTTATTTCAAACAAAAGTGAAAAAGTTTTAATTAACGTTAACTGTTTAGGTCTGCCGATGTATTCAGTTATTTGCTTTACTTTTAACCTAGTTTTTTCAGCATTATGTGGTGGAAAATACTGTTAGTTCATATTTCAGGCAGTATGTTAACTGAAGTATGTATGGTAGGAGTATTAAAACATTTACTTCATCTAAATAAAAAAAAACAATGAAAGGATTGAAAGATAATGAGGAAACGATTTGAAAAATAAAGCTACAATTGATTCGGTACGTAGTTATGCTCATTTTGAAGTTCATTATAACAAAGTAGATAGCACAAAAATCTAACAACACAAAAAAAAAAAATATTTAAATGCATTCAATAACTTTTTAAAACCATCACATTTTAATCAATAAAAAAGTAAGAAACATAGTCAAGGTCAATAACGTAGTCTATTGTAACACTATTTCTTTGACAAAACCGTCAAACTTCGCACCTGGTCTACTCAATTTCAAAATTCCACTAACAGCTATTTCGCCCCAATCCCACAATCACAAAAGCCCGATCCAATCTAAGCAGTACTATCGCGCACACCGAGGCACACTGGTACAGTCGCTCACACAGTATGCACGAGGTTAATTTCGACCGCGGGTTGAAATCTGGAGTGCCGTTAAGAAAATAACCCCGTTGAATATTCAGAAGCTAAACAACGTTCTATCGCATGGCTTGTTTTCATTAGCATGATTGGACTGACCCCATTAAAATCCACCATAACCTCATGTAGGTACAATGTAGCGTTATTAGAATTTCTAAATGGATGAAAAAAAAACCGTTTTAAATTAACTTTCGCTTTTTTGTTTTTTTGTGTCGGACTTAGTGGTTGTGTTGGTAATGTTGTCCTTCTGTACTAAGATTGTCGTTTTATAGGTACCTGGGAGTAACTACCTACATAATATTAGGCAAGAAAACATAGTACACTTTTATCTTTACCAAAACTCTTCCATTTTGAGACTTACTGTCAAAATGTACTTCAGCTTCATCAGCATACCCTGGTTAACGGGTATAAATAGATCAATAACCAACAGAAAAACTGACTGCCTAATTGGTATAGTAGCCGTGTAGTGTGACTGCTGTGCACGAGATCTCGGGATGGATTTCCGGGTCGGGCTGAAATCGCTTTATGGGTTTTAGAAACTTTCACAAAGCAGCCCGGAATCTGGAAGTTGGCGGTGTTCTATCCCCATGTCTGAAAGGGCACATAATAGCGGGCGTCCCTGAATGCTAGTCAGTAGCAGTTGTTGTTATATTTCCTCGTCATAGGCCGTCAGGCGGGTTTGAGAAAACTGTGACACCAGGGCTTGTTAGTATATTAAACCTGCAGTTCTCTCAATAAGAACAGATAAACAGTTAAAATAATCCATTATCGGGCCAACTATTAAACTTTTAGCCTCAACCATTAAACTAATGTCTTATGAAAATAGGCAGGAATTACACACTACTACAACACTACCCTGTAATATATTATGAAGTACCATTACGCTTACATTAGCAGACAGGTACTATTAGTGGCAGTCAATTACAGATAGAGTACCAATTGAAACCAATTTGTCACTTGGTTTGTTAATTGACAAAACCGCGACTCTTGATGTTAGGTAAGTCTTCTCTATCTCCTGTATTTAGCACAATATTATATTATATTGATGGATCGTGTGTTAAATTGTGGTAATTTATAGTACTCGTTAATGGAGGCTCTAAGCTTACTTATACATTGCTTGATCCTATTATTGTAAAAAAAAATATCATGAACTAAAATATCAATAAAGTTTGACAAACAAATTGAAATAAAGTCATTGAGAATAGTGAAAAACCCTTGAAACTCAAAGGGCCAGTTTCAGAGGTTCTGGATAAAATTCGATATAACTATCTGATAGATAAGGCCATAGAAATATTTTTAATTTTGATTACGTTATATGGCATTATCGGTCAGATAATATATGTAGAACTTTATCTGGAACCTCTGAAATTGGCCCATAGACTTGTGAGGAAAACCTAAGCATTATAAAGTGTGCGTCACGCACACAGAGACTCGAGAAGCGTGTCGACATGGGGGAGAGTCATACCAAATAAAAAAATGAGAGTGATGAAACTGTACTATAATTATTAAAACCGTACAAAAAAATTACCCTTCATTTTCTTTTACTGGTAATAAAAAGCGATAGGTACTTAATTGAATGTGAATCGAATCGTACATGAAAAACTGTTTCTTTTAATTTATTTTTATTCATAAAACCTCGTATGGTTTCAGAAAAACATACTTTATTATTCAACCAGTCTTTACTTTTACGTATTGTAAAAATCAGACAAGTGCGAGTCGGACTGGCAAACGTAAGGTTCCGTACAAAAAATCACGTTTGTTGTATGAAAGCCCCCTAAAGCTGTAATTTTGTAATAGTTTTTAATATTTATTGTAAAAGTGGGCATGCAACAGAAATACATCATCTGTGAAAAGTTCTGTGTTCTGGCTATCATGTTTCATGAGATACGGCCTGGTACAGACGGACAGCAAAGTCTTAGTAATAGAGTCCTATTTGTACCCCTTTTGAGCACCCTAAAAATTTAATAAAAAATGAACTCAATAGCTTACGGGACCGATCTTCATTGACAGTACAATAACGAATTCCACGCATGACATGTATGAAAGCGATGTCACAAATTGACTACTGCCGACAATTCACATAATTTTCACCCGAATTCCATTTTAGCCATCAAATTACGCTCACGGCAAGTCGAACTCGAACGAAACTCACTCGCACGAACATTTTGATTCGTGTGGAACAGATTTAGAAATTACGTTGAAACTAATTTCTCATAAATCACCCGGTTTTCCTTGCGTATGGATTTTCGCGTTGCTCGATGTGATTTAGTGGGGACAGCGCCATCTATCGTGTACCAATAAAAGCAGTAGTAGCGTTTTTAATTTATTCTCTTTTCTAGTTCGGAATATTGGAGTGAATTATTTTAGAGGTAGTTTTGATATACGAGTTTTTAGTAACTGATAGTTTTAATTTTATGTATTCGGTTTGTTTTATGCTTGTTTTTATTTCAAACGTAGTTGGGAGTTGATTGATATGATATTTCATAGAATCAAAGCAGTAGGTGAATACATATATATTTTTTATGGCAATATTGAATGCATTAGATACAATTTTTGCCAGAATGCGACAAAAACAACACATATTTAATTTAATTGATTTAAATACGTCCTATTCATTGCAGTTAACAAATAAATAAATAGGCATATTATCCTATATTTTGCATGTAACGTAAAAACAACTACGCATGTCCACCATATTGAACCCTTAGGGAATAAAGGTGTGTGTACAAGGGTGTAGTTTGTGAATAAGGGCAAAGTTACAGTCACGGTAGGTTGGCCCCTTTTTATATTAAATTATTAATGGAACGCAATTATTTTATCGTTACTTATTATCTTCTTTAATTAATATTATTTTAATAATTGACGTAGTAATGTTTTCCAGTTCCGTGTATTTATTGACTTCATTGGCCCAACATTCATTATTATCGGTAAAAGATATTTCATTTTAATTCAGTTTGAGTGTATGATTTTTTCTTTATCGAAATTGTTATCGTTATATTTTAATTAACCGTTTCAGCATTTATAATTAATTGTTATTTATACGAATTAGTAAATCAAACCTTTATAAAATATCTTAATTTATAAATAAACAAAAAAACAACTGATACCAAAACACAAACAGTTTGGCCATCAATCTCATACACCAAAACCTCTCAAACAAAATGGCACACCGTAGTACAAACCTTAGGGTCAAGAAATATTTGTTAAGCAAATTGCTTAGCCGCAGCGGCAATCAACACTTCCACATAATCAGTCAATGTTGACCCGCGGTCTAAGATAAAACCCCTATGGTTGTTTTAGATTGGTAGAATAATATACCAAATATCTATACTAATATTATAAAGCTGAAGAGTTTGTTTGTTTGTTTGAATGCGCTCTCAGGAACTACTGGTCCGATTTGAAAATTTTTTTTAGTGTTAGACAGCCCATTTATCGAGGAAGGCTATAGGCCACTTTTTATGCGGGAATGCCGAGTAGTTCCTGAGTGTACTTTTTATCCGGGTGCTCCTAGTGGTTCCCACGGGAAAGCGGGTGAAACCGCTGGCGGAAATTAAAGTTGTAAGTTGTAAATAAAGAGGAAACAGTTTTTTGTTTGTTTGTACTCCTAAGGCTCCGAAACCGCTTTTACACTGGCAGACTTTTGTCCCATGTAGCAAAACCGACCATATACGCGCAATACCTACATTCCGAGTGGCAAAAGTCTGTCACTCGTTTTAAACGTCATTTTTGTACCAGTAGTTGCCGCCTGTATGAACCGAGTAATGACATTTAAAAAACCGAGCGGAAAAACTGCAAGTGTGAAAACACAAAATTTATCGAGGTAGACCATTTGACCTTGAATTTTTGTTCGAGTGCTCAAAGTAGTTCCCACGGGAAACAACTGAACCCGCTGGCAGACGCTAGTTATATACAGCTAACAATTTGATGCCTCAGTAATTAGAAAATTATCAACAGCTATTTTAGTACCAAGGAGGTAAAAATCAATAATTATAATTATCTCATCGATTGTATCAGCTGGTACTTTGTTGATAAAATAATAATGGCTTCGGTGTTAATCATTAATCATATTATAATAAATATAAACGCTTCATGACAGACGTGGGGCGTTTTTAGATCAGATTAATATATTGCAGAATATTATAATGAGTTTGAAGAATGGGATGAATCAGATTGTATATGTATGTTTTTGAATTTGATTTAGATGTTCCATTCATAATGTGTGATGTTTCAGGATTCACGAATCGTAATGCATGGGTAGCATTTCAGGGGGCACGGCAGTGGCCCCACCAAGTCAAGCAGAAAAAAGCGGCACGGCCGTACCATACTTTTCTCGAAGCAATTCAGGCCATTTTCGACTCCCTATAATTTCGTTGTGGATAAAACTAGAAGCCTGAATTTTCAGCAACTAATCAGGCATTGTATAAATACGGTGTATTTAAAATTTCAGACAATTTGAACCAGTAGTTTAAGAATGACAACTTGGTAAAGTTTCTGAATTTTGTCACTCACTGACTGACTCACCGATCATCAAAAGTATAAGGCACTTCTAGCAGACATAAAGGCTTCAAATTTTGAATATATATAGAGTTCAGTGTCCTTATTATGGGAAAATTCAAAAATTTTGTAATTTCGGTCCAGTTTTCTAAATACACTAACTGCATGAATAACTTTGTAATCCTATATAAATGTATAGGATTACAAGGTTACATTTGCAGTTAATGAATTATTACTGTACAATAGAAAATAATAGGTGTAGATAGATACCTACTATATGAGGCATAACGGGAGGGGGTATAGAGTGGGTAAGGGTGTGTTTAGTCCATGAAACTGAACAACATACCCGTGGGAAAATATTATGTTGAATTATGAAAAAAAGTCTTTCCTTACATTACAAATTCTACTTATATTCCAATAAAGTTGTTCAGTTTTGGCTGAACACACCCTTTACGTGTCTCTTGTATTATGTAAAGATTTGGGGCACGCAGTGCCCCCGCCAAGTCGAGCCAACGCAAACACTGCCGTACCATCCTTTACTGGAACCATTTCGACGCATTTTCAGCCTCTGTTTGAGAACCTCTGGAATAAAACCAGAACGCCGAAATTTCCATCATTCAGAAAGCTATATCACATACGTAAAACCCCGAATTTCAACTTCTGAGGTCATTAATTTCGAAGTTAAGCGAAAGCAAATTTGATTTGCATCCACTCTCAACTCATATCATCAAATAGAACTAGTACTTCCAATAAAGTCAGAAGCCTGAAATTTAGAACAAGTTAGACTATTTATGACCACACTATAAGGAAAACTATAAAAAACTAGGATAATCGAAGATTGGATACCTGGTGACCTATTAGAAAACACAAAGCCCAACAAACCTATTAGAGACTCAACAATAACGCCTTAGTAGTATCAAATAAGCTCACGTTATTTACAAAAGAATGAAATCCCACCAAAAACATTCTGTAAAAAACTAGCCAATTCTCGCTGAAGCTGCTTGTTTATCTCTAAAAAGTAATGAAATCTATGTAGACAAAGTCGTGCTGAGTCTAAGGATTCTTACTGCGATTTCTTTACTATTATTATAGTTAA
>NWSH02000050.1:1260270-1286291 GCA_002382865.2 Heliothis virescens | reverse complement strand
CTTGAGGGCGGTTAATGGATATCCTATTTTCATCCTATTTTTCCGGATATCTGATTCGTATGCGTTGGTCAATATATTTTTTAGACATAGGTATATAAATATTCCAAATAACTAATTACTTGACATGGCTATGTCAATAATAAATGACATAAAACAATACTTAGCAACCATTCGTGCCAGAGCGGTGTCATTCGGACTAGTTCGGGTTACCTTCCCCCCGCAGCCCGTAAGAGATGAATTGTGTGGGTGAGATGTAAGATAATTATGGCGAAAAACGAGCGCTTGAAAAATATTTTTTAGTCGTTATGGAGAAGCGAAATTATGAACAATCTGCTCATTGTTTTTACGTGCCATAAAAATATTTGAGCTTGAGAATAAATAATCTATGACTATTGGTGCATGAGAACAGTGTTTTCATTAATTTTATGTTATCTTTTTGCTAAGAAAGTTTACGTAAAAATTGGCGTTAAAATGTGCATCTTTCGAAGCTTATAATTTTTAAATTAGTAACTATTTCAAGGTCTTATGTACCATCGGGCATAGATTATGATGGGATAAATCCATATTGAGCTGAAATTTGGTTACATAATATCCAGGAGCGCTATAATTTGTATGCTCTTTTTGTATGGAAGTTTGACTGGAAGGGGCCGCCTTAAAATCTTCAACCAATATGACATGTGAATAATAATTTCAATTCAAAAATCATTCATAGAACAGCTATCTGAAACCTTCATTCGAAATTTGATTGAACTACGAGTATCTCATCTGTGTATAAATCAATACGAGCCATCGATTACCTAAGTATGTTACGGCGCTCCTTCAAATGATTGCCAGTCACAGGTAATTAATTAAGAGTCGGAGATAGGGGGAATGGCATCCGATAGACCACTCCTAACTTAACCTCATCATATGTAAGGATACTGAGTATTGAGCAATGTGGAGTAGTCATTCACTCGTGAATTGAAACGTCTGTGTGCATTGTATAGCAAACTACTTAATGTTTATTTTAACTAATTAAGCAGTTTGACCTTAGGTTAGTTTATTTACTTTAGATTTTTATAAGGAATAATTATGGCAAATGTTACAAATAGATATCACTACATTGCAATAAATATTCTTGTAGCGCAAATTTGTGTAAGTTAAATGTATATTCGGTTCGGTACTTCATATGCCAAAACAACCAAGTTTAGCCTTTTTGAGCTGACATTTTTGTACAAAAATTATAAGGGAAAGCTAGACATCACACGGTATTTATTTCACACGAATAACGAGATCATTTCACCACTCATAGTACATTCCCCAACGTGTATTTACGCGCCCACGTGTAGCATTATCTAAATGTACGTACTCTGGGCAATCAACTCCACTACAACCCTTTTAAATGGCTCATATTTTCCCCTTGGCAACAATTACACCATTTACTCGTACTTCATCTAAGTACTGAAATGGGTAACAAAAAAGGTGATAAAATCAAAGAGCACAAATTTCTGAAAGCAATATGTAAATTGTTACAAATCAGTTTCGCGAACACTCAACACGTGATCGGTATGAATTCATTAAATTCTATCCAGTATAATATAACCAGTAAGATTCTATTACCATTCACGTATGTCACGAAAACTTTAGTACCAAAATATGCCATCAAAGAGTTCTCAGAACCAGCTGAGAGAAGCGTGCCTAATACCCCTATTTTGCTACAGGCATTTTCAACTCGAAGTAAATCTATCCCATTCTATCCTATTCAGCGTAAAAGAGAGGCTAAACGTTTTATCTGTCGAACATAGTTGCTATAACACCAAAGGCTAATACGTATCACGTACTTCGTATTTGTTAAGGAAAATTTCGACTTCTACTTAACCTGTCTCGCTCTACGTCGTATAAAGTAAAAGAGAGGTAAGTTCTGACGAATATTATAGGAATTTGGGTGACACGATAAGCCGAAGTTGTACACCCACATGTAATTTTGAATATATCAAGCGTATGTGGAATTAATTCGTAGAACTTAAGTTATCGGGACGTGTCGCATCAGTTTCTGACTAATGGCATTTGGAATATTACACTCAAACTTGGCTTTAGAGAAAACTGCTTGAGATGGTTCATTTACACTAACATTACTGTATGTATAATTTTGCTTATCTATACTTATTTTATAAAGCTGAAGAGTTTATTTGTTGCGCTAATCTCAGGAATTACTGGTCCGATTTGAAAAATTATTTCAGTGTTAGATGTCCATTTATCGAGGAAGGCTATATGCTACTTTTTTTACTACTTACTATAACTTTTATCCAGGTGTGCTGAGTAGTTCCCACGGGACGCGATTGAAACCGCTGGCAAAAACTAGTGAATTATAAAATTGTGTGAAAGTCCATTTGGCTAGAATGAATGTTAGGTACTTGTGAGATATCGGCAGATAGAAGAGTATGGAAGAAGAAAACATGCTGCGCTAACCCCAAATACATTGGAATAAAGTTAGGAAGATGATGTATAATTTTAAGATGATAGTTAAAATAGGATTGTAATGTCTAATTTATGATCAGTTTTGTACTAACATGAGGATCTATAATTTGATTTAAGCTGGATTTCTATAACCTACCCATCCGTAATTTACGATTAAGGTGCATTCGACCACTAGAAGCGAGAAATTCAAATATAAAATGGTTTTTTCATGTTTTACCTAAGTTAACATTCAGTATGAGGCATGATCTTATGATTGGCGGTTATAATATCCCACAAAGTAATTTCTGATGTCCTTGTTTAACTCCGAAACTTCTTACAATTCAAATGTAACTGTCGAAACTATGATATTTCGAAATAAAAAGTTTTTTCCAGTTACATTTAAATTGTAAGAAGTTTCGGAGTTAAACAAGGACATCAGAAATTACTTTGTGGGATATTATAACCGCCAATCATAAGATCATGCCTCATACTGAATGTTAACTTAGGTAAAACATGAAAAAACCATTTTATATTTGAATTTCCCGCTTCTAGTGGTCGCATTCACCTTAAAGAAATGTACGTATGTCAAATTTCAATCTCATAACGCGTAATAACTAAAACTTAGCGTATAGACATCGACCATAAGAAAACAATACCAACTTCAAGAAACCTCTCGAATAACTAAAATGTTTTCACTATAACTAACAGCGAATTTAAAACGGGGTTTCCATTACAGAGAATGTATTCAGAGTTCGAATCTACCCGATCTTTGTTGATATTGTAACAACATCGTAAGGTGATCACACTAGTTTATGTGCACGAAAACCTTCGTCGGTTTTTCAATTTTCATTTTTTCGATTATTTCCTTTACATTTTGAATTCTGTAGTTGTTTTTTCTTTGTGTTCCAATTTAGAAACTCGATTTTTAGATTTTGGTGTATAGTTGTATTATGGTATAGGTACTTACTTAGTATTGATGTAGGCAGGTAATTGATGTTAGAAACGTGTGAGCAATTAGTATCTTGTGCTATTAGGTAAATTTTTAATTAAACTCGTAGTACCTATATTATTATTTACCCATATGAACCTTCATAAAAAAATAAAGCGTGTGTTAAAAAACTGGGCGGATTTTTTTCTTATTCAATAATATAAAAGTAATCAGTTTTATCGTATTATTGCGATACATAATAAATATTATAAGTATACAAAAAAAAAACTCTTAAATATCTCACCAGATTTCGTAACATAATATTATTATTCACACGTTATGTTCATAACATAATTCCGTTTATTATCCGTAACGTGACAAAACACATGTGATCAAACAAGTATATCTCTTATTAAACAAAGACGTGTATAATTAGGCGCTGTGCACACCCACCGATATTGCCGACACAGATGGACGTCTTGTACGGAACCATTTAATAAAAATAGCTCGAAAAATAATCAAGTTTTGGATAGAACTTGAAGACTTGCAAAACATTAATACATGGCGTATTTTATAAGAAAAAAAGAAAAGAAATAATGCCATAGAATAAGCCAGCAAAAAGAATACTCGCCTACTTAGTAAATATTCACCTTCTATAAGAAAATCGTGTCCCTGTTGCATATTTTATAAGAAAACCATTATAAGTGTTTACTTTTTCAAAACCGTATCTTTAGAGTTTCTTCCCGGTTCTTCTTTCTAAGGCTGGGCTGCTCGGTAAACTTTAACTGTAACCTAACCTTAGCCGGCCGTGAAATGTCCTCTCATTGGTCACACAGGTGTCACGTCTTTACTTTATTTAAATTGAGCAACCCAGTCTAAGACCCACCTCTTGAAAAGCATTATAGATCTTAATAATGAATGACAGCAAAAATCCTACTTTTCGACTAACGGCCGTTCCCATAACGTATCTATCTCTGAATTTACTTACTAGAGATACAATTTTGACATTAGCCCCATACAAGTAATGTCAAATTCTTATCTCTAATAAGCAAATCCAGGGATAGACAGAACATTGAATTCTGCAGTTAGTCGCCGGTTTCTATCACTGTGTCGATTTGGTGTAGCGAGCCTTACAAGAAACCTATGTTTGGGAACACTTTATCTATCGGTACATGCTACCTTTTGTTCACGTAGGTATCAGATATTTAGCTGTTGTTAGTTACCGAGCTTCATAAACTAAAACAGAAACTAGATACGTAATATGGAACGGGACAATTTAAGTTTTGATATTGCTATTTTGAGTGGTGTTTATGTAACGTTTAATTGGTATTTTTTCAGTTCAGGGGTGTTGTTAATTCTTCAGGTTAATAACACACACTTGCTTCAACTTCATATTACAATGAAGCTGAATTGAAAGACAAATATTTTTATAAAGGAGATGAGGACTCGCGTGGCAGTAAAAATTAAGCCACTACACTACACCAAATGTGTCAAAACTTGCTTAATTTTACATTCTATCCTTCTTATTCGTATGATTCTGAACTAATAATTTGTTAAATTTTCACCTTTAATATTTTATTTAAATCAGCTCACCAAAGTCAACTTTATCATATTCGTGTTTGTGACACTTAACACATAAGACACGCTACATAATTCGTCATCACATGTCATAATACCTAATTTAATTTAAACTTTTCAAAAGTATAGTGTAAACATGAATGTAATAAATATTTTTGATTTAAAAAATATTATGTAAAAGTTTTTGACAATGAATTATTTCAGTTTTCAGAATTCTATTTTATTTGTGTGAGTGAAATAACATGTGATATACGACACACAAGGGATTTGGTTAAGTTCTATTCGTATATATTTTCATGTGTTTTAATAGTGTATTATGAAGGTTGGGTGAATTATAGCTACGGTGATTGATCTGTGAGAGCAAAAGCCAGTCTTGATTATGACCTCTACTTTTCATAGTCAAGTTGATAAACTTTACAGATGCTTGATAGTGTAAATAATTTATAAGTATATAGTTGTTGAAAACTTATGTCTCAAATGTAGATTAATGCCCAATTTCACCAAGATCCCCTATACTGGTATAGATCTGTAAGATTCCCTATACTATATGATCGTTTACTTAAACCTAGCCCCTAAATATAATGTAGTTTCACCGACATTCTGGCGACAAACGGTTCGTGAAAACGAAACCATCTTCTAACGGTCTCCTAAACCTGTTAGAGGATTCCGTAACTTAGGGGCTGTTGTTAAATTGAGTATTAAAGTCTAAAAAATTTAAAGCCTTGAAAAGGTTAAAATTGAAAGAAAATCTGCTACACACGCATGTATATGTAAAAAATTAAAAAAGAGACAACATGAGGCAGAGTAACATATAGTGGGCTGTTTTCTTAAATGAAAACTATATTCCGCCCGTGGTTTCACCTGCGTGACAAGTTTTATACATAAAGATCTTTGGTAGCTTACCAACACTAGATTTCCACATACAAATAATAAACCAGTTTAGTTTATAGTAACAACTAGAGTAAACTACCTACATTATTCCACTTACTTAGTGGGAAAACGTTAGTTTTAGGTAATATCGTGTTATTATTAACTTGTATTCGAGGGGGATTGCTAATTGTATTGCTGCACGTTTGGGGTTTATTGTATGCATCTAGTGTTGTAAGGAATATAGTGTTTGTTAGTTTATATGCAGTGTATGTAAGTTATTAAATGGAAATTATAGGTAGTACGTTTGTTTGCATGTTAATAAAAATAGATCATCTATACTTATTTTAATAATATAAAGCTGAAGAGTTTGTTCGTTTCATCCGACTTGAGAAATTCTTTCAGTATTGGATAGCCCATTTATTGAAGGAGGCTACAGGCTTTTTATCCGAGTGCGCGGAGTAGTTCTCATGGGTCGCGGGTAATTTTAAGATAAATGGAATTATATTAGGGTACCTAATCTTTTGATTGAACACTTATATCCCCCGTGCAGTTTCATAACTACAACAATGGTAGTAACAGTCATATCAAAATTGTACTTAAATTATAAACCAATTGTAAGAAGGAATATTTTTTAAATTAAACAAAATTCTACAATTATCACCATTACACATTAAAAAAAATCATAACAATACTTACCGGGTTTCAAACACCAATACTCAAACACAACAAGTTCACCTATTAACTACCACACCACAACAAAAATCATCTCGTAACCAGGACTAGTTATACAAACGCCATACATTGCTCCCTTGCAGCGGCAATATGTTGCGAGAAATTCGTCCCTCGGGTGCGAGCTTATTTATGTTAATTTAGTGGCTGCCAACCGTCTTACGATATTGTACTTCCTGTATTACTTAGAGTGTATTCCTCATACGAATGTGTGTGTGAGTACTTGAAGATAATCATGTGGTTTCTTGTTTTATATATAGTGACAAAATTCTACTATGGGTTATTTTTGTTTTTTGATAGGTGGAAAATCTCTTAATAAAAACTGAACCATATTTCTTCCATATGTCTTTTGTGGTTTCGAACCGTGAAAGTCCGCGTCCTGTATGACAACGCAAATGCGAAGCGATACGAAGCGAATACGCGCTGCGCTGCTTTGCGCTTACATAGGACGCAACGTAAATGTTATAAAAAATTCTAAAATATCCGCATAAAAAAAACTCTTTTTATCAATCATTTTGACCTACTAGTTATACATAACCGAGTACCCTTAGGCACTGTGGCAACAACTTATAATTAAAAATATACCTTTAAATGTAGTTACACATCGCGTGACGTCACATACACAGCTTAAATACATGGTTTGCTCGCAACATAAACTGTGGAAGTAAATCACTCTTAGTTGTAAGGTCATTACCCATGCCCGCCATAAAATACTCCAATTCAACAACTAAAATATGTGGTTTCCGTCATTTAACGACGTTTACCGGTCAGCTACGTATTTTTCTAACTTTGAAAGGTTATTTGAACTTTGGAAATAATATGAAAAATTGGCTTCTATGTTCAAAATTTATTGTAAGGTAAATGATAACTTGTGCTAATTTAATTGCATTATTTATTTTTTTCAATAAAGAAAGAATCTCATATTTAGAACAGAGTTTTTAAAGCCATTATTTAAGACGCAAATTCAATAGTTTTTTTTTGTTAGGTACAACCGATTACCTAAATAAAATTCAGACCTACATTAGTAAGGCTCTGTTTATATAAAAAAAATATATTTTTTTATTCAACCAAAAAATTCCCGACACGAATTCTTACTGTAAAACATTATAACATAAATCAAATCAACGGAACACGGTGCACTTACCAGCAGTCGCGGTTGCTATATTAATTGCCAGATAAGGTTAGCTCGGCATTTGAACTCATTAGCCGGGAAAACCCTTAGAAATGAACGCTGTGTTACGATCAACAACATTATTATTTACACGCAACGCAGTTTAACTGAACCAAGTTAGTACTGATTTGTAACCGACTTGTAAAAGGAGGTACTCGATTTACATGTATCATTTTCTTTGCTCTGTAAATTGGTGTCAAATTGTGTCAAATACATATACATATCTAGGACCGAAATTGATTACCATTTGCACAATATCTTAGAAGTGTCTTTTTAAGTTCTATAAATTTTTGAATTCTATTGTAACGAATATTTTGTAGAGTTACTTGTGAGCTATAGAATGAATAAAAGTGTAAAATGTAGGTCCTTATACAATACAAAATGTTTGCTTCNGGTTTAAGTCAACAGGTCAACAAAGTTTACCTGTGCTGTAAGAGGTACACTACTCATCAGAAGGTATTTCTACGCTACAGTGATATAACTGCTTCAACTCGAAGGCAAAAACTTATTGATGCTTATTTTTAACGTAGTAAATATACTAACGCTGATAAAAGTAAGTTTTTTTGTTATCTTATAGCGTAGGTACCCACGAACGAAGTCGCGGGCAGCAGCTAGTTTTTATATAAAATCAAATTGAGCGTTTGCTTTCAAAATTCTTTAACAAAAAGGTTGGGTCAAATTTCACTGAAAAATCACTGTATTTTCGATGCAAAAGCTTACTGCTGGCAAACAAATCGAATTTAAAATATTCTCGACTACCATCCCACGTGGCCATTCGATCTTCAAAACCTATCAATATTCTCTAGGTTAGCAGAACTATATGCAAGAACTTTGTAACCACTACTGATTTAAATGGATAGATACAAGACCCTTTTGTCTTGATATTCTTTCTCTAAGGTAGAATAAAATCTTATCTTTTAATCTTGAAGATAAAAGAACACCAAAATGTCACGTTCTGAAAAGGTTTCAGTTTTTATTTGTATAAGTGTGTCAAAAGAAAATGCGAAGTAAACTATACATAGTCATATTATTTACAGTTTGTATATTTTTTGACTTGGTAATCAGCGATCAATAAATCACTTATATTGCTATTGTTAATTACGAGTTCAACAAATTTTAAATGTCTCATATATACAAACATTAGTCAACTGACAAAATAGCTGAAAAAAGTATAAAACACATAAACAAAACACGACTAATACCATTATAACGTACTCTAACGTTAACTGCCATTAAGTAATAAGCATAAAAGCGTAATTGTTTGTTTGTTATTCAGAGCTACAAAACTTCCTAGTCAAAGTTTGCATCGCTAAAGGGGCCATAAACTACTTTTCTTCGCAAGTATTTGGTTAGACTTTTGACATAAAAAATATTTCAGCTCGTATTTCGCTTTGGGAATTCTTGCTGCAAAGTTTCACTTGTATTGCAGTGCTCATTTTGAATTAATGCGATTTGTTACTGTAGGTACTCTGATAAAATTTATAAACGAAATCTAGTGATGTTGATATAAGATACGCTATTTTTATCAGTAACAAAAGAACAAAAATTTGTGGTAAAAAACAAATTGTGAAGGATACGAATTATTTTTCAAACAATTATAATTGTATTCACTTATCTTTGTATATCTACAGTAAAATATCACAATTACCTTGAATTAACCACTATTTACATCGAAATAAAAATACGAATAAAATCAAATAACTTGATTATACTCACTTGCAGATAAACAAACCAAGCCGCATACGATACTATACTCCACAGCACGACTTGTTACGCGCGATTCGCACGCAATCAACATTAAGCCCTCAGTTCGCTTAATTGGCACTTACACCACGAAAGCTTATGATATTTCATTATTAACTCCCTTTTCTAGGGTCTGAACACGATTTTATACGTCTGTACAAAGTATCAGATTTCAGTCAGTCGAGCAATTTCGCAAATGAATAAAACTGAAGTGTATAATGGAATCAACCTGTAGTTTTTACCTTTTTTTTATTATAAAGCTCGCGTTTTTATGGAATGAAAAAGAACGAGTATTGATTACGCTTATGGTTTATGAGTACTATCAAGTATTCAGTAGCAAAATAAATATGAATAGTGGTGTAAAACAAAAAGCATACCTACTTCATTTTTCAAAATCGTATCTCATTTATTTAATTAAGGCAACTGGATATCAGATTCAAACACAAACGTACCCAATATGGATTCTGGTATTCCATTCCAATTTCGGGTTATAAGGAAACCATAATATATCACGACTTATCTTGAGGCACGAGGGTAAGATTACGAAGACGTGTGGACTATTGTTTTTCTAATGGTTGTGAAAAACGGCTTGGTGAAACCAAACCCTTTTTGATGATAGGTTTTTTCAAGTAATTGTATTTGCGACCTTTTTTTTAAAAGGTCCTGTTTGTAATGTAAAACTGAAAGCATAATTTCTGTTTATAATATTTTCCAGTTGTGAATTATATTATGTTTCATGTCTTTATTGATGTCTATGCCTAAATTCATACCTTGTTGCCAAAAATATATTCAAGTACCTGGTTGACACTTTTTTTTACCTAGAGGCTGGTTTTTATTTCCCAAATGATTAAATATTGCCGTTCAATGTGGTACATTACGGAGTGACAGCGATGAGGATCAATTTTTTGATGCGTTTACTAGTAATGTAATCTTTATTACATTATTATAGTTTTAAGGCGTCTTTAGAAGTTTTAGTTAGCAATATAAATATTTTTTCATTGTGAAAGTTTAATAAACTATATCTAAATGGGTATGTCATTACTTCAAACTCAAAGCAAGACTTTGATATTAGAAGGGCTTACAATTAATTAGTAATACTTGAAATATTTTCAAGTGATGTACGTGAGTGTACTTCGAATGAATATCGTGTAGAATTTTTGACATTCACAAAACATTTTAAAGTATCATAAGTACCTAAAATTCTTTTCAAACAAAATAATGATGTTATATTGTTACTGAACAAAAAATATGATTAGAAAGTAACTTTATTATAGGTAAGTCGATATTTTTTTCACATAATACATGTTTGAATATTTGACTTTCAATTAATTGACCTTCAGCATTTAATATATTGCTTTTCTATTTGAAGATGATTTTTCTTTTTCAAGAGCAGTATATTGAATTATAATAATAATTATATTAAGAATCGCTCACAAAAAAGAATATAGTTTTCATCATCATATTCCCATCCTTTGAGAAACCTTCAAAGTTAATTTATTTCAATAAGCTAGAAAGCCGTATAATAAAATTTCATCCAAAATCATTCATCCATTTTAAGTGTTTATATACCCAACATCCAAACACAGTTGACATTTACACTGTTAATACCTACGTTAATATTCTTACTAACAAAAGGTTATCCAAACCAATACCTATCCAAATATTTGTCAAATTAACTCGATCAGAATATCAGTCACTAGTATAACGTTCTAGACTTTAGATCATCTAACCAGCCGGAGTTGCCCTAATCTTTTTATGTCAAAAAGGCGCGGGCATGGCAACGCAACAATTAATTGGTAGCTAACTTCGCACGCATTTTCCATTACATCGTGAGGTGGATCTAGACTTACAAGAACCTACAACAAAAATATTGTGCAATTAAACTTTCATTCGGTAAAAATAATAATCTTTGATATTAACCTACACGGTTAATTTTGCACAACACGTAATAATGTACATAATAAAATTAACAAACACAAGCATATACTGGATGCTCATATGAGTATGAGCCGTTATCCTTCTTTTGGCAGAAAGAAGGGCACAGTAATACCGTCTCCAATGTTTTCAATTCTCTAAGTTTTAGACACACCCACGCTGGTTTGCGATCTGATAACTACGGCTTTGTTATTTTACTAGCTATTCTCGGAAAGGCAATTTATATGAATGTATTTATATTTTTACTATGAATATAATAAAGTCGACAGATGACTGAATGTAATGAAACAAATTCGATACTTACTATAAAAAAAGTCCGGGTATTTTATTTTTCCGGAAACTTATGAATGAATATCGGTTTATATTGGAAAAACCTTCATTCCGATGAAAATGAGATTGAACTCTATTTTACCAATCAAGCTTAAAACGAAAACAGTCGTAACTGATAATAAAATAAATGATAGCATTTTAGGCCTAGCCTTTTCCCAGCTACGTTGGGGTCAGTTTCCAGTCTTACCGGATGCAGCTGAGAACCAGTGTTTTACATGGAGCGACTGCCTGTCTGACATCCACAACCCAGCTACCCGGTAAGACTGGTTGTCAGATTTCTGGCTTCTGACTACCCCGTAACGCACTAGCCAAGAATGTTCAAAGACAGCCGGGACCCACCAGTCTATCGTGCCTTCCGAACACGGAAGAAATCGTTATGACAAGATGGTCACCCATCCACGAACCGACCGCGCCAAGCGGTGCTTAACTTTATGATCGTTCGATCCGCGCGGCTTTGACTTAGCCAGGAGCTCTTCAAATGATAGCATTTTTGTAGTAAAACTTCAATGCCATAAGGTGAACACTTGTGTACAGTGTACTGTACAGCTGATTATACCATAAAAATATAAACACACGTTTACAGTCACCATGGCTCGTACATTTTATGATAACAACACCAATTTTTTCTATGGCTTGCCTAATAACATGTTTTTTTGTGTCGGTCGATGGGAAATGTTACTTCCACGGTGATTAAAGTGAAAACGTATTTTTTTTATTGGTTTCTGTTTAAGTTACTCTTCTCTATAGTACCTACTTGAACTATATCTTCTCTAGTTTCTTATGGTTTTAAATTACGTAAAATCCGGTGCCCCTTTCAGATTTGAAGTATTCCCAACCATTCCAAATGCATTGTTCTATAGGCTGGTAAAAACCGTTTCAAAATCTGTTCAGTAGTTTTCATCTTTATCGCGAAGATGTCAGACAGAAATTAGGAAGAACTTTGTTTAATATTACGCAGTGATAGTGATACGATTTTGTATGGTAACTAACTATAGTAAACCGCATCACAAAAAAAGCCTAAAGCTCCTAGGAAAATACGTTGTGGCGTCACTTCAAAGGCCTATTTTATGTCAGTACACAACACTCTATTTTTCACATCAAATCCTCAACAAGCTGTCCACTTTAAAATGCCTTTTTTCTAACTAAAACTCCCATACATGACAGCAGGTTTTAAATAAACAATGAATTTTGCCTTCAATTGTGTTGTGTTGGCATCTGTGCTACGCACTGACCATTGAATCCGACCATCAGTGACTAACTCGAAAGCCTGGACAAAATAAATACTACCTATATGTAGTGAGCAGTGAAGGTTTAGCTAACATTGTATAGGAAAATTGGCTTTTAGAGTGGAGCCATATGCTTTTTCCTCCTATTTTACTTTTTTGATAAAATAGTTCTATTTTTTAGATGTGACATTAGGTAAGCAGTCAAAGTTAATTTGTTCAGCCTAATTTTAACAGTTCATTTAAATTTATTTTTCTTGAACTTTATTCTTAAACAGTTTTTTTTATTTCGAAAAATGTGCCTTAAGGCAGTACCTAAGCTGTATTTATTTGGTTCAGTAAAAGCACAGAATAAGGGCGGCTTGCACAACGATCGTTAAATGCAATTAGGGATTCCTTAAACGTATTTAACTCACTAATCATGATTAGCGTCTTGCTTAACGAAAATATTTTCAGTAAACACGTTTAGTGAACTGTCAAAATTAAATACAGCAAAATGGCTATTTAGCTCCNAGGGCGGCTTGCACAACGATCGCTAAATGCAATTAGGGATTCCTTAAACGTATTTAACTCACTAATCATGATTAGCGTCTTGCTTAACGAAAATATTTTCAGTAAACACGTTTAGTGAACTGTCAAAATTAAATACAGCAAAATGGCTATTTAGCTCCACTAAACGTGTTTAGTGGACGCCATCTTTCAATGCCAGCTGATTTAAATTGTCATTTGTGTATTGTTTGCGTCGATAATTTAATTTTAGCAATGGATTTATGGGAATTCTCGGATGACGATGAAGAGATTATTGAATTTATAACTCGACCTATAACTGCGAGACAACTTTATAGGATCTAGAACATTGAAAATACCATAAATAATATTCATCAATAATTATATTATATGCATGTAGTAAAAAACGCTTAATTCAATATTACAAACAGACACTCCAATTTTATTTATTTGTATAGATAAACTGTATGTATCACTTTTTATCAACATCTTTGATTCAGAGTGTTGCTTTTTAACCTTGCTTTTTACATTTCTGTAGCAACTTATTAGGTTCTCCACAGTACGATGCAGGTTATTTGTGTTCGCGTTGAATCCTTCCGTTATTTTCATCCATGCGTTTTGCTTTTCATTTTGCTTAACAGTGTCGGTTTTTTTACATTCTATAATATGAGCATACGGCTTGATGCAATCAAATAGCAACATTTGATCTTCTTTTGCAAAGTTAGGAGCACGGTTCCTCGTATTTTTCGTGGATTGCCCAGCCATTATTTTAAGGCTCTCGACGTGAAATTTGAAGGATGTTTGAAGAATCGGCAAATGATTTCACATCAACAATAAATTTTTCGCTACTGACCAAACGTCAATAGCGAAAAATTTGTTGTTTTTTTTATGTGATTTGAAAAAGGTTCAACGTCAATTTCATGTTAAAGAACTGAACGTTACGCGGCACGGACCAAGTTAATTGCGTTTAACTAAATAGCCCCAAAAAGTTTCATATGCAAGACATCCGCTAAATGCGTTTAAGTTAAACGTATTTAGCCCGTAATCACATTTAGCTAAATGTATTTATCTTGTATTTAAGTTCTACGTTATGCAAGCCGCCCAGAGTAATAAATTGAAAATACATCACATTTATTAATTCCTTAAAACCTTTTTAATTATTAAAAGGTATATACACTTTAATAAATATGGAATCCTCAAGTCACGGTAACGACCGAAAAATAATAAGAATGATATCAAAATAATAATTCTAATCGAAAAACAAATTGAATTTCTTGAAATTATAATCATAGAATAAAACATATACCTACTGTTATTTTATATTACACGGAAAATATAAAAATATCTAGTAATATAAAAACGAGAATGTATAAGGGTCTTTTCGCTCGAGGCGATTTCGCCAGACAATTTCAAAGATAAAAAATGTTATCAGAAAATCTGAACACTGCTTATTAAGTTTATTATGATGGAATAACTTACCTCGGATTTACATCACAGGGGATTCTTTGCTTAATAAACCAAGAGCTTGTAAAACCTGGTTTAAAAATATGAACTACAAGCTAGATAAAACTATCGTTAAGATAATCTATACTAATATTATAAAGTTGAAGGTTTTGTTTGTTTGAACGCGCTAATCTCAGGAACTACTGGTCCGATTTGAAAATCATTCATAAAACACACAATGTATGTAATGACGAATTTTATCCCATTTCTTCCTACGTATCATAAATGCGAAAGCTTGTGAGGGTGTTTGTTTGTTACTCTTTCACGCAAAAACTACTGGATGAATTTTAATGAAATTCAGCAGTAATATAGCTTAATCAAAATAACATAAAGGCTACTTTTTTATCTGGGTGCGAGAACTAGCTCTCCAGGGAGCTGAATAAAACCGCTGGCAAAAACTAAGAGATTATACAAAAATATAACTTTAGGTACAAGCAATGTAGGTTTACTTTTCAATAACAACAGAATACTAACCAGTCAGTCATCTGGAAATATCCCGACTACAGTTAATTACAATTTCGTGGAATTTGGTCCATTTTACTGGAAATCAGTATAATCAATAGCTAGATCTAATAATGTTTGTATAGGTAGGAATATCTATTGTTTAGGAATTTAGTGTGGTTAGCATCTAGAATATTCGTTACAATATCACACACAAAAAATAGTTTAGGTAACATTCTATTGACACGAAGCCATCCATGAAGTGTAACTTTAGATTGCAACATTCAAAAATTAATTTCATTTATATGAAAATTTATATAACAATAGTAAATAAACTAAGAGTATTTCAAGAGCATACGTGCTTTCCAAAACAAAGATTAGAAAAGTAAAAAATAATACCTAGTGGTATCCATAAAATTACCATGATAAAGAACTTTGTGACCAACACATTGCCAACACAAGTACTATATTCATAAAGAGGACATTCTGGATGTCACATGTAAAGCTGGCATGCATTTGATTTGCTGGCAAAATGGCGCATATTATATACTAGCGACCCGCCGCGGTTTCACACGGGTGCAATGCAAAATAATAGGTTTTCCATTATTCTATGGATGTTGTTAAACATATATACTTTCTCTTTAATCACTCGATCTATTAAAAAAACCGGCCAAGTGCGAGTTGGACTCGCGCACGAAGGGCTCCATTCCGTTTCCATCTATGAAAAATGAACGTATCTATTACCTACAACTAGCCAAAATACATTTTTCGGGCAGCAAAAAATAACTTTGTTTTTTTTTTTTTCATACAAATATGTAAGTATATGAATAACAAAGTAATAATTTGCGGTTTTACACTTTTATTGTATGGGGAGTGTATTGTATGGGGCTAAAAACTGCATCAAAATCCGTTGCGCAGTTTTAAAGATTTAAACATACATAGGGCTTTAAGGACAGAAAAAACGACTTTGTTTTTTATACTATGTAGTGAAGTAGACGCCATTTTGTATGTGACATGCAAAGCTGGCATGCATATGATTTGCTGGCAAAATGGCACATGTTATTTATCATGCAGATGCAAATATTTCAAAGATGAAACGTCACTGATGTGAAAGGGACTTTAAGATTAAAACGGATTGCATTTCTGAGTCTGTTTGTGACAGTGAAGTATATAAATACGGGGATAAGTACCTAAATATTTTCGCAGTTGATATTAGAATAATTATGAAGTTTATTATATCATTTACTAATTTATTTGGTCAGCTTCTGAGCATCTCTGTGTGCGGTGTATCTATTAATTATCTCTTGAAACTGAATAGATATACATATTTTAGATAACCAGCGGGTCTTAATCGCGATGAAATTGTAAAGGTGTTACCTTTTTTCCTCCCGACGCCGACGTTTCGGCCGAATTGCACCCACCGTGGTCACGGGTTGATCGTAAACCTTTACAATTTCATCGCGATTAAGGTTGGCTGGTTGGCTATTATCTAAAGGCTGGTTATCTAAAATATGTGTACAAGTCGCGAAACATTGAATAGATATACTTTTGATAAACGCACTCAGAAACTGGCCAAGGACATAGTAAGCAAAGTTAATAAAATACTTTTTGGTTCCTTACTTCCATCCTGGATGCTAAAAAAACACCGTTTTCCAATAAAGTAGTACTGTACAATATTTGTGTAATTATATCAATTTCATGAATTCCATACATTTACAGCTGATTAATTATACACTAATTTACAACTTACTGATGTCAAACCAATTAATTCGATATTATGTTGACTTAACATAATATTAATATTGCTTGCGGGATTAATACTTTTGCCAATAACGTCTAAGATATTATCAAATATAGCACATTGGTAGTGGCTGAATATGCTTATATTAAATCTATACTAATATTATAAAGCTGAAAAGTTTGTTTGTTTGTTTGAACGCGCAAATCTCAGGAACTACTGGTCTGATTTGAAAAATTCTTTCAGTGTTAGATAGCCGACTTATCGACTTTTCATCCGGGTGTGCCGAGTAGTTCCCACGGGACACGGGTGAAACCGCTGGCAGAAGCTAGTCTAATTACATATAAGTTTGAATAGTACAGTACATCAACCTACCCCAACCTGTCAAATTTCTTCAATAGACTTTCAACGATATTGGGGAACATTAATGTTTGATTTTTTTAAATTTAACAGATTTGGGTAAGTTGAGCTGCTGTCATCTGTACCTATGGAGTTCAAGTAGCCCGTTTCCGAAGCACTAATAAGATGTGTGGGCAAGAGTCATCAAATACCTACTCAGTGCTATGGATTTCACAGTAAAGAAAATATTCTGTTTTTTTATGTTTCAAACTGTACCTTATATACAGAAAGAAATAAAGCATCCATCATATAAAATGGCTTGAATCATTACCAAATTAATAAAGATAATCCTCGCCTTACATCCTTAACTTCAAAAACTGAAAAACCGAACCGCATTTTCTAAATAATAAAAGAAATAAAAATAGCAAGCAAAATTAGTTCGTACACCACAGTGACATAACATTTAGTCATACCTAAAAATATAGAGCAGAAAAATATGTGAAAACAGAAACGACACACGACAATAAATATCAGAATGGAGGCAGACCGCTCATATTATAGGTAGCAAAGGTCACGCGATAGGCGTTCGCACGTTCCACACTTTTATTGTTTCGCATTGTTCCTTTTGAAAATAAATTGACACCATGGATTTATGGAAACAGAAGGTACATGGCATATTGTAGTGAAGTGATTGTGGCGAAAAATTTCTCTAAAAACTTTATTTTGTGCCTTATAAAAATACTGGCTGTTCCCCGTGATTTCACCATCAAGGATAAAACAACGACGTTTTAGCCTGTAAACGTGACAGATACATCTACTTTCGCATTGGAAATATTAGTAAAAATAGGCGGTTTATCGATACCAGAAGTATCAATTAATGTAAGGGACAAAACACGATTTTTCAGGAGAGCCAAAAAACGATTTTATTTTCTTTAATCTGTCTATAACTTTTTACTGTCTGCTCCAATTATAATTGTGTCTAGAGCAAAGTTTCTTAGAATTTCCTCTTCTTTCATGCTATAAACGAAAGATTTTGGAATACCCAGCGGTTTAAAATATAGCATGTCCCTTACATTAAAAAAATATGTTTAGTTGTGCCTTACGTTACTAATATTTTATGTGTAAACCGTCAAGCATAGTGTAAGCAACAAGAGCAATAGAAAATTATACGTAATTCTATTGTAAAGGACTTTTACAGAGTAGCCATTTGATGTAACCATAGATTTTCTACTAAAATTATGGTATTACAACACCATTGAAATACCGTTATTTGCATGATTAATGTTAGTTTCAGCTTAGCTTTCATAGATTTAAATAAAATTCAGGGATAAAACGATTTATTGTTAATATATATATATATATTATTTCCCACTTTATGTCTACGTAAAAGTCCAATATGCTTCATCCAAATATGCTTAGTGAACTTTTGTTATATCGAAAAATTGACAACTTGACAATAGAATTTTATGATTTTAGAAAGGGTAATATTAGAAAATTTATTAGCAAATGCCCCAGGGCTTGCTCAATCTCCAAATGGAAGAATACATTTGTCAATCCTACTCCCAAGCCATGACGGAAGGGTTAGTAGAAAATGGTGTAGAATATGCTACAAAAAAAAAGGATTCCTAGGGTTGTGTCTGGGTCTGGTCTGGGCTCAACGAATTACTTTTTTTTAAATTAGAAATGGTCCTGTCTCAATCGCAGGGCCTTACATTATGAAAAATCAGTGTCTCAAATAATTATAATAATTAACCTTATGCAAAATTATCACGTTCTACGTAACTATTATATTACAATAAAATGACTTTAATGATTCCTCTGGGGAATCATCAAAGGGAATCTTTGGCGTTTAGTGCCTCAGAGAGGCTTCACGGAATTTATGTTTGACGTCAGAAACTAAAGATTGCTAAAAAGACGTCCGCACGGAATCGGTTAATGTAGGTACTCGGTATTTGAGCAACGATCTTTTAACAAATTAATAAAGTAAAGACAAATTTGATTTCTATTTGTTACGTAATAGGCACAATTAGGTATTAGGTACATACATGGAACTTAAAATAAAGATAGTCTTGTCAGATAATAATGTGAGAGAATAATTGTTGAAAGGACGTGTTACGTAAATCGACTGATTTGAGGTTTAAGGTAAGGGTATAAATTATTTAATACTATGACTTACTGTATTATACAGAGAGAAAAAAATGTAATCGTCTGTTACATCAGTTTTTTTGTCATAAATCGTTTTACGCAGGCCAAAAATTTTTACTGTAAGGGATTTTTTTTTAATGATAGAATTTTTTCAATAATACCAATCGATAGAGCAGAAAATTCTGAATCCAGTGATATATATAACTCATTTTCGCCAAAATGTCCCTTACGTTAATTGATACTTCTGGTATCGTTATTTTAATTTCATTTGTGATAGTTTGCATGTATTTTCTTTAATCTGTCCCCTGACTGGGCAAAGGCCTTCTCCATACTTTTCCAGCCAATCAGTCAATCGATGAGGAAAGTATTATCTACATTTTTTTTTCTCTATATCGACGATAAATCAAGTGGAACTTCTGTTAATTATTATCAATGCGACCGCCTCGGTCCGTTGCGTGCGTTCTATATGTATTTTGCATGAGAAAGAGCTACTTCGACAACGAAAAGGTGCGTGGTCTCTGCAAGATTCGTGGGGAATTTATAGCCAGTACAGCTGAGTTTTATTCGATAAGTCTTGTTAGATTGAGAGGTTTGATACATGGAGGTTTTACTAGCTTTTTTGGGGCTTGGTTAGGTTAACTTTGTCACTGCAATTAAAGTTCTTATGATTTTCTATGACTTTGGTGCAGGCAGGCCTTTGAAACCTTTAATAAAAAACGTTGAATATTTTTATCAATAAACTAGCTGACCAGGTAAACTTCGTATCACTTACCTATAATTATTTTTTTATAGTCATATTTTCTCATCGTTTAAACCTTCCCTCGTTCTGTACAAACATTTTAAAGCCCGATCGGTCCAGCCATTCTAGAGTTTTAGTGAGACTAACAAACAACAATTGATTTTTATATTTATAGATAGTTTTTCCCGCGGTTCTCCTCATTCCAAGGAAATTACCTTCCGCAACCGAATATACATAAAGTACTCTTTGTCTTTTCTCAAGCTCTGGACTACTTAGTTATTACGAAACATTTAGATATTGCCAGTCTATAAAATTAGTCCAAAAAAATCAGACTCCAGACAAAAGACTGAATAAACTAAAAACCTACAAAGAAACAACGAACTTTCTGCACCAAAGTCTAACATACACGCGAACGAAGTCACGGGTGAAACTTGTAGTATTTTTTAGCCGGACAGGCGGGTTCAGAAACTATTACGAAGTCACAAACTCACGGGCAAAGTTTATTCGAACGAACTAGACGTAAACATTTTGTGATTTATTTCTACCAATATTTAGGGAAAAGGTGAATGTTGGTATTGTGGTACCAAAGTAAGATATTATGTGAACTTTTTTTCTTTTTTTTTTATATCGGGACACCTTTTCACACACGGTCAGTTAGCTAGAGCCGCCACTGTTTGCGGCTCTTTAAAAACTTAAAAATGTTGTAAATTGTAACTTTTGGCTCTTTTGACTCAAAAGGTTGCCGACCCCTGGGTTAGCCCCATGGTAAAATATTAATTAGCTTGTGTTATGGGTGCTAACACAATTGATAAACTACATTTAATTACGCATATATTTTTTATATAGAGATACATATTATAAAACCCAGACCACAGCCAACAAACATGCCTCATCACACAAATGTTGACCGTTTCGGGAATTGAACCTGGGACCATCAGTTCGGCAGTCCGGCGTGGTAACCATTGCGCTAACGAGGTCGTCTCCTTTAACTCTTATGTAGCATTTTTTTTAAGGTTGCTTACGAAATGATAAGTCATTTATCATATTGTTTATTAGCATCTGGTTGGAGATGGTATAATCTAATCAATAAGTTTCAAAGTGTCAACAATTAATGTAGTCGACTGTACATGATTAGCTAAAGTGGCTATACAATGGGTGATATGCTATGAGTTTGAAGTCTGTCTGTTTAAAAATTTACATACTTTAAGTTAAGCACTATGATAAAAAACTACATAAATTAGAAGGTTTGTTTGTTCAAAATCCTACTGCTTAAAAATCTGTTTATAGGAACAAAAATATACACCTGCTTCTAGAACCAACCATAAAGCTTCCCTAGGTAGAGAACCCAACACATCAATCTATCAATTTCTTCAATAGATTTTCAACCTTATCACAATAGTGTAAGGTAAATTTTCAATTGGTAAAATTTGACAGATTCGGATAGGTTAGCCTACTGGAGTACCTTATTTGCCAAGCTGATACCTATAAAACCACATTACTAACTAAACAGAACGTAACCAAACCAGCTTGTTTACATACAATTCATGAGCTAGTAATAATATATGGCGAAATCACAATACTGCCAATGGAATATTAGCATTTCAAGGTAGTATTGACATTTATAGATCAATGACGATGGTATTAATACAGTCATTTGAGATTACTCTATTGAAACCATTTCTACGAATTTTATTTTTGAATTTCTATTAAGAAGGTTTCTATAATAAATGTAATAAAATATGTTATATTTAGATGGATTTTTTAGCCCACATTGATCAAGCGTGGTGATTAATGCTCAGTCCTTCACTGTGTGAGAGGAGGCATGTGCCCAGCAGTGGGAAGATAAAAAACTGGAGGTACAATATACAAATAATACAAAGAAAAAATCTGTACAATACACAAACATTATAAAAAAAGAAAAAATGCTGTTAGTTCAAAGTTGAAACTGTACTATACACGTACTTGAACTAACTACAATTGCACTAATATATTAAAGATGAAACGTTTTTTTGTTTGCTCGAACGAACTAATTTCAGAATAAATTGTATTGATATGAAAAATTCTTTCAGTTTGAGATCTGGTCTATTTATCAAGAAAGGCTACTTTTAGGTGCGTCGAGTAACTCGCATGGGGAGCGGGTGAAACCGCTGAAGGAAGCTAGTTTTGAATAGAAAGGTAACTTAAGTAGATGGTTTAAAAATAGTCTCTGCACACCTGGATAAAAACGAACCTTATTAGCACAGAAAAATAATTTAAAGATAATATCTATACTAATATTATAAAGCTGAAGAGTTTGTTTCTTGTTTGTTTGAACGCGCTAATCTCAGGAACTACTTGTCCGATTTGAAAAATTCTTTCATTGTTAGATAGCCCATTTATCGAGGAAGGCTATAGGCTTTTTATCCGAGTGCGCGCAGTAGTTCCCACGGGATGCGGGTGAAACCGCTGACAGAAGCTAGTAAAGACTATAATTGTTGGCTATTTTCTGTATACATTTCAGTATCATAACTAGATTCATATTGTTTCTCAGAAAAACTCGATAAAATATATTTTCTTGAATTATAGTAACAATAAAAATTGAAAATTGTTTCCATTTTGCTTCTTAGAATCGTTTCTACTCGACCTCTTTTGTACAAAGCTGACCACGCCTATTTGAAATATATTAACTATACTTTTACTTTGCATTTTAGTATTATTACCATTTCCATGAAAATAACCAGCAGAACTTATTTTAGAACGCAACTTTAGTATAGAGTTTTATTCTGTTGCATTTTGCCACAAATGCTATGGTTTTAACTATTTAAGTTATATTATACGAAGATTATTAGAATATAATTTTATATAAATTATTGAATTGATTCAACGTATACCTATTGCCTACTTAATGTACAGACGACAGCACATCAAGTTACCACAATCTGTCAAATTTCTGCACTCGATTTTCAACCTTATCACAATGGAGGTAGGTTAATGTATGATTGGTAAAATTTGACAGATTCGTATACGTTGACCTGCTGTTGTCTGTACGTTCATAGAAATTATGTTTGTATTTTTATGTATTACTGCAGTTTTTTGTATTTTAAGGAAACTAGGTACTACCTGCACTAAGATAAAAAGTGTGTACCCTAATTCCTTATTCAGATGCTAGCGTTTGTGAATGAAATATTTTAATATGTTCAGTAGTTCTAGCGTAAAAGCAGGACAGGCAGACAGACAGAGTTACTTTCGCTCGAATTTTAAAATATAATTCTTCGTTCTACTTAAACAGTTATACCTATGAAGTTACAGATTGCTATTTTTAATAGACCACCCCAAAATTCTAATTAGTTGATAATATTACCAAACCTATAGGCCATTCAATATATTCCTAGGGACGCCACACACAAATTAATTGCACAGTTAAATTAGCAGCATAGCGATCACATTCCGTTCCACGCATCGCAGAATAATGCTGTATTCACACAGAAGATCATTTGAACGACCTGTTTCACGTGTGTGACAGCCCTAATGGCATAATTGGTGGTACATCGGTATGTTCAACTCAAGGGAAAATTGACTGGAAATGTTATATTGATGGGAAGTAGTGTTTAATAATAGGCTTTTGAGAAAATTTTACTCAATGTTTTCGAACCATACCAAACCACTTCTTCTTCCCAGCAAAACACATAGGAAGTGGTGAAGGGCGGGCGTTTTCGGGGCTGTCTCATGTAATTTAGACTTTCGAAAAGTGCTGCTTTCAGCCTACTTTGAATACATGCTTTTTGATTTTGATATCATATTTTTCAATAAAAATAATTTTATTTGAAAGACTGATATTCTCATTTAAAAACTTAGAGCTACATCTAGTTATTGAGAAAAAAAAATAGAAAATTTCTAAACACATTTTCATTTATCCTCCAAAAATAATATTTGGATAGCATGCAAAGTTTCAATGGAATTATTATTTTTTGTTTATTTAGTGCTGAATGACTAATTTCCTTACATTTTTTTTAAGGGGTCGTAAAAACTCGGATATTCTACTCGTATCTTTTAAATGACTATCATAGGTATATCTATAAATTTTTCAAATCAAAAATCATTATTCGCAGAATGGGTTTCAAAAAGCACTGTGCGTGTGACGTTACATATTTATTAAAGTTTTATTGTTGGCTACTATGACCTCAAACGTCTATCAAAAGCTAACAAACAGTATTTGAATAAACGTTCACCCGTATTTACCATAAACACTTTATTAGCATCTCTTATTGATCGATGTAAAACAAAGCACAATAAGATTGTAGAATTATTCATGGCGAGCTTATAATTTAGCGAAACGTGTTCTCAAGTGAGAGAACTCGACTTCAGTCACAGTTCAAGATAAAGAGAAAAGGCGACGTAAACCTAATTTCTGTTTAACATTTCTTTAATTTAAAATGAAGATCCAGCTAAATCCTCTAAGGAGAAGTAATAACAATTGTTGAATAAGCAATTTTATACTCTCGACGGAGCTTGCTACTCAATGTTAAGACGCACTAATTAACATTCTCGTAATATTAGATTAATAATATGGAACAGTAATATTATCCGCACATTTTCCTTTTAGGAAGCGGGAATCGCAAGCTTCATCGCGCCGTATTTCCAACTTTAGCTCCGTGAAAATAAAGTAAAAAGTCCAGTGTCGCTTATCGCGGTCTCTGAAAGCTGCTTCTGCTGATAGCACAACGTCACTAATCCCAATATATCTAAGGAAGCTACGACTTAAATTTATAGTCGTGTGAGACCGCAGCTTAAGCGCGGTGACAATTTGTTAGCAACATAATATAAATTTTAAAGCGAATGGATTTTGTACTGAAGCTGTATTTTGTTAGAATATTTCACAAAGCGTTGCTTATCTTGCTTAAAAAGTGGGAAGTGGCAAATCTTTGTTGGTATCTTAAGTCAATAAATTGATTGATGACTGTAGAGCAGCCTCATCGGTTTTTAGGAGTTGCGGAAAACACGTTTGTTTTCGCAAAACTCCAATCAATTTCACAATCTCGGTTGTCAATCATGAAGCCAAGCTTCGTTGTGTCAACCGTCAAATCCATTATTCAAGAGCAACATTCAACAAACGCTTAGGTGGCGCCCCCTGTTAAAAGAGATAGCGGTTCCAATGAGGAGAAAATCATTTGTTAATTCGAATTGTTATTGCGTTAAAGACGCTTTGTATTTATTTAATTGAGACGTTTTATTGTCACTTGTAAGTCGTTTTAAGGTTGCTTTGAAAATTAATCTAAAATACTTTTACAGGAGTTTACTTAAAGACTTAAGACGACTACTTAGAATTAGGTGCAGGTAATTATACCTATCAGATTAAGCAACGCTTGGTGCGGATTTGTGTCATATTGAGTCCTTCCGTGTTTTTTGGAGGAGTTTGTATCGAGTAAGGCTTTCCTTGAGTATAATTGTAAAATTCACAACAACCATTAACACGATATCATTACTCTTTTGCCATAACACATAGCTAGTGCCAGCATTCGCAAGTCAAAGCGTTGATTCCAGACAGCAAAATAACGGCTTCAATGACAAGCTTATACTTAGAGCGTGGAGTATGGAGCGTTGACACGGGAATGAGGCCGGGACTCCACCAAAGCGGAGATGTGTGCGGTGTGCTGTGTGCTGTGCGAGAAGAGATGTTTTTCAGCTCG
>NWSH02000050.1:1228086-1250409 GCA_002382865.2 Heliothis virescens | reverse complement strand
AATAAAATCTGAGCGTTCCCATTGGGCGACGCAACGCGTACCGTGTTGCGCCGTGTCACTACTTGCGCTACTTTTAAAATGAAAACCGACACAGCTGCGAACAGTTGGAAATTGGCTAGATAGGATGACCGAGCAAAAAATCCGCAAGCAATTCCCGTCCCTAAGGAGTAGAGGAAAGTTAATAGATTTCATTAATTAACCCGTTCAGTGGACCGAGTGATTGCACTACCTACTCTCCCAAGATAAAAAGTGTCAATTCGTTGTCGCACGGATTTTGGGCACCTTTTTACGTATGTGAATTAGCTGGACCGCTGAGTTTAAAATTGTTTGCCGATAAAAGAGAGTTTTATTTTGAACCGTCCGCTACCTAATTCGAAATTTCGCACGGAAAAGCTTTTGGTAAGGGTTTTATGCGAAATAAGAGAAATGTTCGGATAAAATAACGGGTTAAAATAAAGCAAATGACATACTAATAGTTTTAGGTGTGGCCTGTAGAAATAATATTTATTGTTCTATGATAACGTACAAATAGTGCTTACTGAGAATCCACTTTTCATTTCATAATGAGTATAACTCTCGCAAATATCATAATACAATGTTATTTCTATCAATAAATAAACAATGCATAACAAACACCATATTTTAATGGGCATTATGTCAATACATAAAATTGTAATTTTATTGATTTCTAAATGACTCATTCCACTATTCACTGCTTCTTTTAAAATTCTGCATTATTAAAGATCACAAAACTTTCACATGAATTTCTTCCTCTAAATTAGTTCCAATTGTAGTTATCTACAAAAAGAAACAAAGAAGCATCAAGTCATGAATACCAATTCTTCCAGTACCATCCAACTTCAACCCTCAACCACCGCGGACTTTAACCCCCCACTAGCCATGTCACGGACCTATTGAAGGGGTTAAAATATACGCGGCTATACAGGGGGAGTAAAATGTTCCAGTAGATTTTTCTCTTTTGCACACGGGCTCAGCTCGGCGGGTGAATGGTTTACGTTAAATATTGCCTTTTACCTTTTCAAAGAGGGAATTCACTTCACTTTGAAATGTAATTGAACAGGCAACTCGCTGTATTGGAATGACCAGTATCTTGAAACTGTACTTTTTGTTGATTTGTTATGTTATATATTACCCAATTGTAATGTATAATATTAAAGACTTCGTTGCTCCTGAAATAGTGAAAGTCTTTCTTTATGTTTAAAGAAATTAGGCTATAAAATTGGCCCTTGTTCACGTGAATTATACTGAACAGCACTCCTAAAACATCCCCCTTCACCGCTTCCTAGTATCATAGCTGATAGTTGTTACAATGTGCTTTTCACAATATTAAGCTCTTTAATGTGAACGTACAAGTATAATATAAACTTTTCTAATAAGTATATACAGAACAGAACAAATATCCAATAGAACACTAACGTCTGGTATAAAGCTAAACTGGACACATTGAGCACAGACATCAATTGTTTTTTTTTTTGTAGTTTTTATTCTCAATTGTTTTGTATTTTCCATATAATGTGCTTTCCTCTAAGATGTTTAAGATAAGAATGTAAGAATTTTACTGCACAAATGTTAAAAAAGAAATTGTTTTACAAAATGAAGTACAAGAAAAATAGCAGATATTATTATCACATTTACAGCACAACAGTAATCTACTAAGTAACATTGCAATACTAAGAAAACGAGAAATAATCTCTCGCTTTTAATAACGATCCGCAAATTATAGGAACTCACACAATAGGAAGCTGTTGTTTTACTTGCAGCACGATTCTAAGATTCATTGTGTAATAAAAAATGTAGTCGTCTTTCTGTCTGTAGTCTGCGTTTTACGTCCCCCTCGCGTCCGATTTCTGCGAGCTCGAATGACTTACCCAGGACCTGTCTCGTCATTTTTAATGAGAACTTCTTATGTGTTTTTTTTTTCTTCTTTTTTCTCGAGTATCAGGACATGGTTTTGTTGTTATTGTTTTCTGAGAACCATAGTAGTGTGAGATTTTTTTATTTGATTTTTCCTGTCGTATTTTTTTTTTGATAAATGTTTTATTTTTGACACATCCTCTATGTCTAGGAAGATATATTTGCAGAAAAACATTGTTCGATTTTCTTTATGAAAATTTATTATATCAGACCAAATGTGTACAGAAAGGTCTATCCTTAAATAGATCCTTACTAATATTATGATTGCGAAAGTAACTCTGAATGTTCGTCTGCTGTACGTTCACGCCAAAATTACCAGATATTTAATTTTTGTTTTGCCATAAGCTAGGTATCTATCACCTGGTTTCGGAAAGTGTTTTTCCCGGGAAGTGGGGGACATGGCGGGGAACAGCTAGTTGGGCGTTTCACTTACTGATCAAGTAAAACATGTTGATACTTTGTAATGGTTGTCAATTCAATTTATAATTTGGTATCTGCTTGGTAAAGCCGGCCTAATTATGACTTGTGATGTACACACGACAGCACATCAAGTTACCACAATCTGTCAAATTTCTGCAATAGAATTTCAACCTTATCACAATAGTGGGTAGGTTAATGTTTGATTGGTAAAATTTGACAGAATCGTATACGTTGACATGCTGTCGTCTGTACCTACATATAATTTGAACATACTGTTATGTTGCAAATTATTATTAGCTATGATTCATAATTTATTACCAGTTTAAATTAACTTAGGTATGTCATGAATACTATGTTTTATCTGTATTAATGTGAGACCTTAAAATAGGTACTAGCTTCAGCCAAGAGTTTCTCATTCATCCTGTAGGAATTACTACAGGTAGATAAAAAATAACTACAGGAGAGATACCTAGCACCAAAATAAATTTTCAAATTGATCCAGTACTAAAAATAAAGGAATTTGAATATTTCCTGAGGTAGCGTGTTCAAACAAACTGTTCAACTTTACTATATTAGTATAGATTTTTCTTTACTTAGTAACTAAGTGTCTAATGAATCTTCAAGTATACTTTTTAAACCAGAAATGAACCTAATATATTTACAGTATCCAGGATAAAGTCTAGAATCTGGTAACAATTTGAGATACGCATCAAGTATGGTTTCCGCTTGTCAAAGCATTTCAGACGTGATTGGCAGCTCAATAGCTTGTCAGGCGTCGAATAGCATTACCTGGTTATGTATATCTGGTAATAATATTACCAGCTGAAGCTGTTGATTTTATTACATAATAATTCCTTTAAAATATTTTTTGATACTAGTTAGAGTACTAGTTGAGAATACTTTTCCATAAATGAATGTGTTCTTCAATTTTGATAAGAATTGTTTCAATTATCTAAACTAATATTATAAAGCTGAAGAGTTTTGTTTATTTGTTTGAACGCGCTAATCTCAGGAGCTACTGGTCCAATTTGAAAAATTCTTTCAGTGTTAGATAGCCCATTTATCCAAAAAGGCTATAGGCTACTTTTTATCCGGGTGCGCCGAGCAGTTCCCACAGGACGCGGGTGAAACCGCTGGCAGAAGCTAGTTTTTGATAACTAGTAAAGAATACTTCTCCATAAATGAATATCTTGTTCCATTTTGATAATGATTCTTTCAACTATCTATGTAATAATGCAACTCCATTTTATATGATCAAAGCATCTTATGAAAATGGTTTTTTTTTTATTCGCCGCTAAAACGTCTTCAATGCCTTGATTGTGTTAACACCAAACTCCTCACAAACCAAGACCTAAGAAAAATAACTTTTTTTCTAAAAGTAAGAAATTCAAACGCCGCTCAAGACGTGGAGAGTCATCGATTTCTCCCACACAACCAGCACTTGAAACTTCGCTCAACATTACGAACGTCAAAGTCACAATTCAGACGTTACGTGTTCTTCTCAAATTTTCCCCTCCAATTTACCACGTCACGTATCACGAGCCAATACATAGGTACTTGTGAAAGCTGAAGAAATTCCACATTTGCGAAATGTGCGCCGTCAAAAAATCGAATTTGTTCAAAATAAAACTGGTTAGGTATACATATTAATAAGTTCTTGTGGCATGTAGGCTGCTATGAGGCAATTGAACATATTTTTAGATTAATCGAGAAATCTTGGAGCTGAAGTAGCGTGGGAATGTATATTTTTACCTTTAAATGTCAACTTGTACATGGTGTGTATGGGGCCCACCAAGATCATTGGGCCCAAGTCAACCTCACCTGCCAGTTGGTACACCTGCTGAAAAACGGACGAGGCTCTGGCGCAGGCTTTCCCCTCGGGGTTGGAAGGTCAGATGGCAGTCGCTTCTGGAAAAGCCACACAAGCCACAAACATATGGGTAGGAAACGGAAAAATAAGACTACGGATAGGGCGCCGCCGCATAACGGCGCGCAGGAGCTTCGCCCGACTCCTGTCGCAAGTGGACGAGGGCTACCGTGCCACGGGCGAGCACGGCCAAAGACGCGAGCCCCTATCCAAAAGAGAAAGCTCCGCTTCGCAACGTGGAACATTGGCACGTTGACTGGACGTACGAGGGAATTGGCTGACGTACTCTTCAGGCGGAGGGTGGCCGTGGCGTTCCTGCAGGAGACTCGGTGGAAAGGCAGCAGATCCCGGTACATTGGGAATGGCTACAAGCTGATCTACACGGGTGCACCTGGTGGGGAGAACGGGGTAGCCATAGTGCTAGCCGAGGGATTGCACGACGACATCTTGGAGGTGAAGCGCCTAAGCGACCGACTTATGGTAGTCAAGGTGCTTGTCGAGGGGGTTCAAACCCACCTGATAAGTGCGTACGCACCACAGGCCGGTTGTAGCGATGCTGACAAGATTTCGTTTTGGAATAAACTCGGTGATGTGCTTCGTGGCATCCCGTTGTCGCAGGACATCGTTTTGGGAGGCGATCTGAACGGTCATGTGGGTGAGTTGGGGGTGGATTTTGAGCGAGTTCACGGGGGCTTTGGATACGGTAACCGGAACACGGAAGGGGAAGAGATTCTCCGGACGTGTGCCGCGGCCGACCTAGCCGTCGTGAACACGTTTTTCAAGAAGAAACCTGACCATTTGATCACCTACAGGAGCGGGAGGAACGCAACCCAAATCGATTTCATACTCACCAGGAGACATCACATCAGCAAAGTAGCCAACTGCAAGGTCATACCCGGCGAGAGCCTCACTGCGCAACACCGTCTCCTTGTCATGGATCTCTGTGTGAAGCCCAAAGACAAACGTCCAGAGCGCTGCCAACGCCAAATCAAGTGGTGGATGCTTGATGAAAACAAGTCCCACATGCTCGCCTCGGCTATCGGCGACAAGTGCGACGGAGTCGATGGCGAACCTGTCCAAAAACACTGGGACAGGATTCAGGCATCTATCACGGAGGCGGCGAAGGCTGTGCTGGGAATGTCTAAGGGTGGACGCAAGTGTGACAAGGAAACTTGGTGGTGGGACGACACAGTCCAGAGGGAGACTAGGGTGAAGAAAGCACTCTTTCTAAAGTGGCAAGCGTCCAACTCTCCCGAAGATCGCGACGCATACAGGCTTGCAAAACGAGCCACAAAACGAGCTGTAGCCAGAGCCAGACGTAACCACTTACAGCCACTATATGATAAGTTGGAAACGTCTGAGGGGCAAAAGCTCATTTATAAGTTGGCTCGTTCCAGGATCAAAGCGGCACAGGATATCTCCAAGTGCCGCTGTGTCAAAGATCCTAGCGGCAACCTGTTATGCGAGGACCTCGCGGTGAAGGAGAGATGGCGCTCGTATTTCCACGAGCTGCTGAATAAGCAGCACAGAGAAGTGCAGCCACCGGACCTCCCTCCGAATCAAGGACTTGTGCCACCGATAACGCCTGACGAAGTCCAGTTGGCTCTTCGCCGCATGAAAAATCGGAAGGCTGTCGGAGCCGATGGAGTCCCCATCGAAGTATGGAAAGCTATGGGGCCTCATGGGGTGGGCATCCTAACAAACCTATTTAACCGCGTATGGGACACCGGCCGGATTCCGAGCCAATGGAGACGGAGTGTTATTACCCCAGTCTTCAAAGGCAAGGGGTCTGTGCAGGAGTGTGGAAACTATCGCGGTATAAAGGTCATGTCCCACACCATGAAGCTCTTCGAGCGGATAGTAGACTCTCGGCTCCGGCAGGAGTGCATTGTCTCGGAGTGTCAGTATGGCTTCCGCCCTGGTCATGGAACCATGGATCCTGTTTTCGCCCTAAGGATCATGATGGAGAAATACAGGACGAAGAACACACCTCTGCATTTTCTTTTCCTGGACATGCAGAAGGCCTTCGACTGTGTTCCTCGCATGGTGATCCCGTGGGCGCTTCGGTCCAAAGGGGTGCCTGAAGTCTACGTTGACATTATCCGGGACATGTACCGCGATTCCGATTCGGTGGTTCGAACCGCTGTTGGTGACACTACACCCTTCCCTGTTACCGTTGGAGTACACCAGGGTTCCGTCCTTAGTCCGTTTCTGTTCAGCGTGATATTGGACTCATTGTCTGCAAGCATCCGAGATGCGCATGAGCAGCCCCCGTGGTTACTCATGTATGCTGATGACATCGCGCTGGCAGACGCGGACAAGGGACGGTTGGTGCAGCGTGTTAACAAGTGGAAGGAGTCACTTGAGAACGGCGGTTTGCAGCTGAATGTGGCGAAGACTGAGTACGTGGCCTGCAACACGACAGATCCCACCTCCGTCTGCATAGACGGTAACTTGGTCGAGCAGACGGACCAGGTCAGGTACTTAGGATCTGTCTTTCACGCGTCCGGTGGCATCGATTGCGACGTCAAGGCACGAATTTCGGCGGCGTGGGCCAAGTGGCGTGAGGTGTCTGGTGTCATTTGCGACCCTAAAATGCCGGTTAAACTGAAGGGACAGGTCTATAAATCCATCATTAGGCCTGTCCTTTTGTATGGTAGTGAAACGTGGCCTGTGCTTGAGCGGCACAAGCAGGAGCTGCGGGTCACGGAGATGAGAATGCTGCGCTGGATGTGTGGAGTTACGCGGAAGGACCGCGTTAGGAACTCACGCATCCGCGGCAGCCTTCATGTCCGTGACATTGCAGACAAACTGCAAGAGTGTCGCTTACGTTGGTACGGCCACGTTTTACGTAAACCGGCCACTTACGTAGGGAACAAATGTCTAGCCATGGCGCCTCCGCCAGGCCGGGGCAGACTGGGTAGACCCAGGAAAAGCTGGCTTGACGTCGTAAGAGGTGACATGCGTGCCAATGGAGTAACCACAAGGGATGCCGAAGATCGTGCGAAGTGGAGGAGAAGGTGTAGGAAAGCGGACCCCGGGCCCGAAAGGTTAGCAACCGGGATAACGCTCGGATGATGATGATGATGAAATGTCAACTTGTACAGACGACAGAACATCAAGTTACCACAATCTGTCAAATTTCTGCGATAGGTTTTCGACCTTATCACAATAGTGGAAGGTTAATGTTCGATTGGTTAAATTTGACAGATTTAGGTAGACTGACTTGCGGTCGATTGTACCAATGTCATTTCATACATAAACTCTCAACAGTGTAGGTTTTATACAATATTATACCTACTTAGCAAAATTTTCATTAAGTATTAACAAAAAAATATATATCATCTATTATTATATGCTAACATAAATATCTCACACGTATTGCAGCAGCCTATACATAGGCTTCCTACTGCAACACCAATTTTTCTCAATTTAAATATTCTTGATTTCTTAAATAGAGGTACACCTACCTATTTCAAAATGTTATATCTACTAGTTGTAAGTATAAGCTAGTTAATAGAAATAAAATGTTTTACTTTGCTAGAAACATATTCGCAACAAAACATATTGTTCTTTATTATTAGATTACGTTTAGTCACAGCCAAAGGATTTCAAATGCAGAAATTATAAACATTAGAAATTAATTTCAAGAAGTTCTTTTGTGTAATAAGTTTGCTTTGTGTAGAAGAAAAACCAGTGAGAATATAAGCAAAACCGGTAATTGAAATAACAACATTGTACGTATTAAGTATACCTGCAACTTTCCTTTTCCGACAATAATTTAACAATTTTTCAAATTTAAAATGGATGTCTGTAAGCTGGTTCTTCAAACTTTGCTACTGGTGATGTTGATGCACTTACTTAAATAGACTTATTTAAGAATCTTTACTCGGATAATCTTCAAAAATGTAAATAATACAACTTAAATTTTTAATAAAGCAATTTTGAATGCAAAAAAACTGCCTATAAGATCTTGACCGAAACTACGCTCATTCTAAAACTGGAAGCGCCGCTCAAGCTGTAAGAAACATAACTTTACGCTGTCACATTTATTTCTAACATAAAAAAAACGTTATTGGAAATACTCGTCCAAGTTATGAATCCACGTAAGCACAAAGTGAAATCCGGATCCGATATTCCGATGCGTGCCGAATTCCGGGACTAATCGCCTCGTTACTCGTGACGCCGGATTATCTCCGGTGGAATAATGCCGTGAATACATGCTTTTATGCAATACTAGCTTTTGGCCGCGGTTTCGCACACGTCCTGAGGGAAGTAATTCGAGCACTAATATGAAACCTGGTTGTTATTCTTATGTACTTATACGCTTTTTATTGCCGAGTTTATCAAAATCTAAGCAAACATAAATTCACGCATACAAACTTTTGTGTTTAAAATATTAACGTGTCTATTTTAGAACGAAATTTGGTCCAATTTCACATTTTATTCAGCCATGTCAATGTTGATTTTTAGACGTTTGTACATATTTTATTTCAGTTTGCTTTCGACGATTTTTCGGCTGCTATTGACAGATTGTCAGGAACTGTGTTTTGACATTATTGAGGGTTAAAAAAATATGAATTTTTGTTTTTTTAGTTTATTTTATATGTTGTCATAAAACAATATGGCTTTACGAAAGGAATAATGTTGATTAGATTTAAAACAACATGCTGTACAGTGTAACAGTACTTTTTATAATGCACTCGACTTGGCTCTTATTACTCGACTGTCAAAAAGAGTTATGTTTTTGTATATTAATTTTTTATAGTTGCCTCGATTCATACTATACACCTGGTTCTGTAAAAAAAATCTATAATCTTGATAACATGAAAAAGGTTAAAAAATATTACTTTTCCTACTATCGCCGAGCACTACCTACAAAATGGACGCCATATTGAATGAACTTCGAAATTTGAATTTTATGACCGTTAAAAGCTAGCGGCCATATTTATTCATAAAGCAGTAATGTATTTCAACTTAGAGAGTTAATATTGGGAGTGGGCTTATAACGTTCTATATCACTTAAAAACGATTAAGCCCGCCATTTGCGATTCAAAATAAAATGGCGTGGCATTAGTCAATGAATCGCTGGAATATACTTCATGTTTTTTTTTTCATTATAATTTAGCTACCTAATATGCGTATAAATGTAAGCATAGTCAATGCGATTGGTACAGTCGCCACATTCATCTACTGCAGTTATAAATCATTTCATTTATTGCAAATTAATTATTTTGCCAAAACCTTTATCTACGTTCACATTTACGTGTATTACGAAGTTTTAAGAAGGGCATAATTTTTTTAAAGTAGAGAACATAATTTTGCCTTGACATGGCTGGAACTACATTCTCCATTTTTTAGGAGAGACACGAGAGCATAATTTCAGATGAAGTAAATAAAAAAGAAGTAATAAATCTCAAAAGAAAACAAAAACCAACGCAAATAACATTACAACATCAAAACCAGACACCCCTCAAAACAGACAAACGGAATGACAAGAAATCACTCGGTCCCACAACGAGAGATTCAACAAGGAAATGTAATTTCGAATGACAAAAGTACGTACACTTAGTCCATTTTACAGTACAATTGGTCGAGTTAATGTCAGTTGATGGCATATGATTCTCTACGTAACATTTGACCGGGAATAGGGTCGACCCCCCACGGTATTACTCAATGAGTACTCGGTTTAAATAGAACATGCTATAGTGCTTGCTGGTTCCATACATATTTTGAATTGAAAGCTTTTGGAATTAGGTTTGTTCTAAATTGTAGGGACTGTTGTTAAATTGGTTTTGATGTACTTTTAACTGACTTCCCAAAAAGGAGGAGGTTCTCAATTCCACCGTATCTTTTTTTTTATGTATTATCTGTTTTAATGGGGTTGTGATTATTGTGGGCGTGATCTTTAAATATTTCAAAGATTTTTTTCGGCTTTTTTTTAATCATACCTGTTCTTCAAAACCTTTCATTGTTTAACTTTTCACATGCGTCTCGAAGAGACTTTTTCCACTATAGTAGTAGTAGCCAATCATAGAGGTCCTATGCCAATCATAGGACCTCTATGATTGGCTACTTTGTATGTCTACGTCCATCCCTATAGACAATAATTAAGATCCCATATTACTGTGATATCGTAATAAAAATAATCAAACAAAATGATATTCGCACGTAGTAAAACCAATAGTTTTTGTTGATATTATTGGTAAATGATACGAAAACTTAATCACGAAACTGTTAGTTGATATATCACATACATAATTCCTTACATAAAGATGTCTACCACAAAATAACATTTCCAAGTAAATAAGCCTTGTATTCGAAGTTACTTGAGGAAAATGACAAATTGTTCGCGGGAACATTCATCAAAATCCACTTAGGCTAAATAGAGGTAGACTGTTGCTGGGACGAGATAAAATCATGATACGATTATAATCTTGTTTAGTTTCTGAAGATGTTTAAAGGTCAACGACTTTCTCGTTTTCCTGTTAAATTATTGAGGTCTTGTTTTTAGAAGGGTGGAAGATGGGTACAGGGATTATACATAGTTTTAGCTTGATATTCTTCTATGAAAAGGTCGTTAAATATTCTTTTAAAGGTGACAGGCAACCAGTTTGATCTGATAAATTCAGTTTAAAAAATATCTTGGTTTAAGCAATAATGTTGTCTATTTGTTCGTTTATTTTACTGCCGCTACGTGTTTTTAAACATTGCCAAAAATTACAGTGAATGAAACGAAACGATCCAGCCATGCGATGCCATTCCTGAAAAAAAAATACAAATGTGAAGAAATAACATTTAGTTCCTTGAATGTCTTGTTGATGATATTGAAGTTTCTTTTGTTAATATTTACTTAGAATAAAACGAAAACGCAGCTAATCCCAGGAAATCACCATATACGATTTCGTATATTTTTCTTACATCACTGTAAAAGATAAATTACTTCTATACTTATAGACACCCGCAACTCATCTTAGATGAAAATCAGCATTAGGCACTAATCTTTCTTCTATCTATTCATTTTCTTTTCCAGTCTGTTTAGCTACACCTGTACACATATTTCTCGTTCAAACTACATAAAATATGTACACATACACATAAAATACATACAACATAGAAATAATCTTATGTGCCAGCAACACGCGACGTACATTTGATACCCATGCAAACCTACATAATCCAGTAACTTCCCACACTAAATTGGTACACTACTTTGTTACTCTTGTGTCTTAGTACCAGGTGGTTGTGAGCTCAACAGCGGTAAATGAATTCGTTGAAGACACGATTCCTGGTGCTAGAATGGCTATGGGGGATTTTAAAACTGTTTCATATAAAGTATGACGTAATACAATTTTAGAGGAAACGTGTGATAGAAACTTCTTTGACACTAAGGGTAAGTCCTGCGTGTGCCAATCACGAACGCAAACGCGAAGCGATCCAAAGCTACATTACAGATACCGCCGTGCTATACCACGCAACGTTACGTGGGCCCATTGAAGAAAATCATTTTTTTTCGCTTCGCACCGCTCCTCTTCGCATTGCCTCGAGCCCGCTCACTTAGGACGCACCGTAAGGCACACAACGCCAATAATCCTTGTAGTCTATTATGATTGTCCTCCTGTCCTTATTTAATTTTTTATATGAGTTGGGCGCAGCTTATCTTCTGCTTTTATAATAAGTACTTCTCTGTCTGACGTCATCGTACAAGTAACTTTCTATCCAGCCATATCGTTAAGGCAGAAGACTTGTACACCTCACTCATAATATTACGATCAATATCAATAAGCCCACAAATGTATATGTTCCTACCGTTTTACAAGACAGATAAATATCACCAGTTTATCGACGAAAACAGACGTTTATAGACAGAAACTCCATTAAGACTATTAATAGGTTTGTCGGCTTTTATGTAGGTGTATGTATGGTAACCGTATTTTCCTCTAAAGGTGTTTTGGGTGGAAACTACAACGTTTTGACGCCAGCGAAGCCGCTAATGTAATTGGTGTTATTTATTACAGTTTCGTTCATCAAATCGGAGCTGTTCAGTGTAATGGAAGGTTATTTTCGAGACGAGTGTACCAGATGTAGATTTTGTGAAATGTTTCAGTTTTATGGTAAAAGCGGGTTTAATTATTGCTGGATTTGTTATATCGGTTAGTGTTGAATATGCCTGCAGCTGATCTTTGAGTTTCAGGCACCTTTATCAAAATTAGTTTAAAGTAGCCGCACCAAACAGACCGGCCCATAGTGTGTTTGAGCTCATAAATCAGAATAAAAATGAATGATAGTATGCATATTATTATGATAAGGTATTTTGGAGGTATATTACCGACTAAAGTTTGACTAGATACACCATTTTCTAAAAAAAATAAATTGCATGTCATCGGACCGACTATCGGTCGACTGTTTAGTCTGTAGTGTGGGTATTCACTAACTGTGGAAATCAATATTCTGTCTATCTTTGGATTTGCTTACTAGTGATAGATTTTTCACATTAGCCCCATACAAGTAATGTCAAATTCATATCTCTGGTAAGCAAATCCAGAGATAGATAGGTTATTGGGAACGGCCGTAACTATACCATCATTACCTTTAATGAAATGGATAAAGGAACAAGCGTATATTCTGGTATTGATCTACAGCTTTATCTAGTTGAGAGGGATTAGGATTAGTCAAATGTTGCCACAGAATCAGATGTCAGTGTTATTGTGTTACACGTCTATTCAAGCGGTAGTAATATGTATGTTTTGGTTGTAGATGGGTAAACCGCTACGTAAATTAATTTTAGACTAGAGAAATACGTTTGTTTGGGGTAACAAGCTCCGTGACAATCTTACTGTTTAAAAGAAATTTTAATATTTCTTCGACAGAATTTTGTCATTGTCTAAACCTATGAAAGAACATTTTTATTCTCAAATGTCGACTTTTTTGGTACAAAATGTCTCAGCAAGCTTCAAAAGTTTTAGCAAAGCAGTAGCTAACGCAGTGTCATAAAATAAGAAAACTCAATGAAAGCCACAAAAGGCCGTCTCCACAACTTCACGTCAGCAGAATATTTATAAAGCATTACGGTTATGATCACATTAATATTTAACAAGCAAATAACTTCAGAGACTCGTCAGCGTTAAGAAAAATCCTTTGATATATTGCATCGTTAGTCGCGCCATCTCTTCTCGGGACGAGGATTGTTAATCGGGCCATTTGTCACGATCGCGCTTGGTATTCACTGAGAACGAACAATTCGAATTTCGCGAACGATTTCTAAAGGAAATCGAGTCGCGAAATTCTTACTGGCTGATCATGGTTCGCGTTTTAAGTCAGGACGCCATATTTCCAGTTTTTTCACACAACCCTTTCGAATTTGGAATTTAATCACGTATTATGTTATTAACGGCCCTTGTTTTTTTAACGAAAGCCGTCCTGGAATCATTATTTTACTGCGGGTGCCATCTTTAGGCCGGGACTCCACCAAAGCGGAGACGAGACGAGCGGAGAGGAGATGTTTTTTAAACAACCAATAGAATTGAGTTATTGACACGTCTCCTCTCCGCTCAGCTTCAGTGGAGATCGCTGTGCGGAGATGTGTAATATTTGTATGTCGCGATGGAAGCGGAGATGTGAGCTGTGCGCGGACGACGCGCAGTGGAGACGAGAGATGTGAGCGGCGTGCAGTGAGCGATGTCACCCTCCCCCCTCTCGCCCGCTAGCAACCCGCAGAACCCCGCGCGCGCGCCGGCCGGCACTCAACGCCCCGCACCCGAGCTGAAAAACATCTCTTCTCGCACAGCACACAGCACACCGCACACATCTCCGCTTTGGTGGAGTCCCGCGAGCTGAAAAACATCTCTTCTCGCACAGCACACAGCACACCGCACACATCTCTGCTTTGGTGGAGTCCCGGCCTTAGGCCGGGACTCCACCAAAGCGGAGACGAGACGAGCGGAGAGGAGATGTTTTTTAAACAACCAATAGAATTGAGTTATTGACACGTCTCCTCTCCGCTCAGCTTCAGTGGAGATCGCTGTGCGGAGATGTGTAATATTTGTATGTCGCGATGGAAGCGGAGATGTGAGCTGTGCGCGGACGACGCGCAGTGGAGACGAGAGATGTGAGCGGCGTGCAGTGAGCGATGTCACCCTCCCCCCTCTCGCCCGCTAGCAACCCGCAGAACCCCGCGCGCGCGCCGGCCGGCACTCAACGCCCCGCACCCGAGCTGAAAAACATCTCTTCTCGCACAGCACACAGCACACCGCACACATCTCCGCTTTGGTGGAGTCCCGCGAGCTGAAAAACATCTCTTCTCGCACAGCACACAGCACACCGCACACATCTCTGCTTTGGTGGAGTCCCGGCCTTACACCGCTTATACACAAAGCTATGTCTTGGGAACTATGCTTGATTTTTCTACGAGAACGATTTCATACGGGATATTATAAATGTGACATTTTTTAACCCAATTCGATCGATTTTATACCTAAACACAAGTCAAGAACCAAGGCTATCTAATACTAACCAATTTAGTATTCCAGCAACTCCTAACTACGACTAAAATTATACCTGACTCACTAATTGTATACTTTCCGAATAGTAGAAACGGAATTAAAGCCTTTCATACTTATTATAAGCATCACCCAATGACATTTTCTCTCGACAAAAAAATAACAACAGAATTTTTCTATTAGTGAAAGAACTTTATCGGATTTCCACATCGGATTTTGTTCGTTTCTTTTTCGACAGAAAAATAATAGAGTTATTAAGTAGGCCGACGTAAACCTGTGGTGTGGTGTGCCAAGTTTCGATCGCGCTATGAAGGTATTACTATTCGAGCTGCGTGCCTGCCGGTACATTTTATATCTTAATACTGCATTGTCTACTTGACGTTTTGCTTTATTTTTCTTTAAGAACCTGCTGCACTTCTTTTGGTTTATAGTGTTATGGGGCTTTCATTTTCGAGGTTCTGGTAGCTGTTGGTTTGGTTCGGTATTTACACTACTGTAACTGTATCTCAATTTTACTAGACACTATTAACATTCCCTGAAGAATCAAACACAATGGCAACATTTTTATATAGCAAGCAGCTACATCGTCTATGAAGAACCTAATACAAATACTAAACTACTTTTCTCTAATAGTAATTTCGGCGACTTGTTCTGACTTTTTGACTCCTTTAATATTTTTTCACCAACTAGATCCAAATTCAACAACTTTAATCTGCACACAAGTACTAACATTAAACAATTGTCAACAGGTCTCCGGCCGACGCCGAGTGTCATAGCGGACTCCCTAGACATAGTGAAAGTGTCAGCGGTGTCAGGCGGCGACGCGACACTGCCTTGCGACACTCGCTCCACACAGGCGTCAGATGTGTTGCTGCTCGTCGTTTGGTACAAGAATGATGTACCATTGTATAGGTGAGTTGAGCTTGTTTTATACTGTATCGATAAAAAAAAATAAGGTACACAAGTGATACAGCCAATAGCAAAGTTTAGAAAAATATATAGAAATAGAAGATTAGGCATAGAAGGAATTTCTTTGGGCAGTAGTAATCTTTGCAAAAGCCGTAGTAAACTCTGTGATTGCGAATTTATTTTGCGATGTTTTGATTTTCATATTTTGGTTAAACCTGGAATTGAGCAAGCAAAAGCGCAAACAGCCTTTTCACATTTTCATTTACTGGCAACATTTATTCGAAATCGTCATAAGAGCAATGGCCGGCAATCGGCTAGGACGCAATCATCAAGATTAATCGACATTATTGTCAATTTGCACCAAATAAGACTATAAACGCTAGCTACAATCTAATAGTATAATACATTTAGTTTCACAAAAAAAAAACAACTAAAATGCTATAAAGATGTTCAGATCACCTCAGCGACCGATCGCAGGAAAATAAATAAGTTCGCAATTGGATCGGGGGATAGCTGCAGAAATATCGTCCAAATGAATAACATGTGATTCACGAGGATAACAGTCTGATAACTTATATCGTGAGATTACACTGAAATTGTTCAACTTTATCATTGTGTATTTTTCTAAATTCTTATATTTCTGGCGCTTGGGTAGCACAGAAAGTTACAATCAGTAGGTACCTACAAGATTATTTTTTGAATTGGTTTCCAAAATTTTTGTGCACAGTATTTTGTTTTTAGCTCATTAGTTTCAGTCAGGATTCAGTTTCAGAGTCACGGTTTTTCAGGGATGTATTTTTATTACAGTTGAATTTTCAAGCATTCTTATATTTTTTAATTGCACAAACAGAAGCATAAAAATCTCTTCTTTTAGTGATTCAGCAATCTCAATTATAATTTGGAGCAACAACAGCGCTGTAATTAATTACCGGCCCGGCTTACTTTGATATTAAAAAAGCAACGAAAATTACTCCAGTATTATTATACGCGAATAGTAAAACATAATTATCGTAGAAAACGATTTGTATTATAATTTTAATTTAAACCTTGTAATACTTAACAGAAATGAGAATAGAAATAATTCCACCTGCTGTTTTCATTTTGACAGAAAGTCGTAAGTCGATACTCATTTTATGAGACATTGAACTCTAATATTAGGTTATAGAGTTGATATTGCTTAGTCAATTAACGCGCTTTGGATTAGGATAGCTTTTCAGCAAAGTAGAACAATTGTGTTTGAAACGATCTTTAAGTTTTCAGTCGGTTCTTATTAAAACCTTAGTGTTTGGTTTGTTTTGTTGGAAAAATGTAAATTGCCTTCTGTATTGAGGCACGTAGAACGAGTTGGCATTTGTTTTTTTCCTTTTTCCCTGTAATAAGGGTAGGTCGCGTGCTTCGGAACAACGACCTAGGTTGCTACTACTATGTACCTACGTATATTATCTCCTGACTGACGGTTTCTGAAATCAACTTTTCATGCTACCTACGACTCAAGGGAGGTTTTGAAAACAAGGTTAATATGAGCTTACTTTTAGGCAAAATGTTTTAAAAAATTGTGTAAGAGATGTATTTTCTCCTCTAATTTCAAATAATTCCCTAGTTCTATCTACCTTTCACAATGTGATAATTCCAAACACGGCCTTCTTCAAGTTTCATGACAATTCATTATGAAATGTTTGATTGAGAAATACATAAATAGTTTTTTCAGTATTTGTATATTTCATTAATTAATTTCTCGATTCAAATAATAATTACATTAGATAAATAAGCTTAAGGTCCCGTGCAAAGCTAAACTCCAAAGAAATTAAAGAACAAAAACTACAAACAATTTTAATGATCCTTAAAATTATTAATTTAATTAATAACCCTTTATTTTAGCTTTTCGCAGACTAAAACGTTTATGAATATTATAAGTTTCAAGTATGTTTACTTTGTCCATTCGTTTTGTATTTTAATTAGGGTTCAAAATTTAATTTAGAGATAACATTATTAATATAGTGACTGCAATCGTTTATCTTAGGTTTAATTTCCATTTCATTAAAGCCAGTCACATTTTAAAGAATCCTAAAAAAGGGTACAAATAGGTATAAGAATAGTAACAAGTGAATGAAAAAATGTATCGACAATCCTACAGATAAGGCTATATGTTACAAAAACGTCGTCACGCACTGAAAAAACTGTGAAAGCAGCATGCTTGTGTGAAATTAAGTTTTTGTCAAGTAACTCTGCCGCCGCTAAGTAAGATTCTAGTGACTTTACTATTGTCAAAATATACTACAAAAACGAATTACAAAGTACCATACTTAAGTAATTTATACTCGCATGCGTGAAGCATCAAATGGCGGACATTACAATTGCAAAGGTATATGAGTTCTGTAGGAACAAATATTAGAAGCGACAACGCAGTGAGTTCCAATAGTTACTCCCCTGTTACCCTACCGTAACCTAAGATTCATGGCTAAATCGCAATCTGACAATGCGTGCATATTTTATAAATCGCTCAACCAAGCATTTGTTATGCATACCCGTGCCAGTGTGAATGCGAAAGCCAAATTAGTTCCCACACGACGTTAGGGATGCCAAAATGTGATCAGATTAAACCGGTTTAGGCAGCCCTGACAAATTTTATCTGACCGTGTTATTAATACAGAGCTCTGTTCGTAATTTGACGTGGATATTTTGAGGGTGAGATGGTTTAATAGTGAAAATTGGAGTTTTGAACTTTGGTGTATCGAATTTTGGAATAACTAGCGTGAAGCCTCGATTTTCGACTACTTCGACCACTTGATGAACGGTAGCTTATAGCTTTTTTTGTGGATATAATTTTTAAAATTAACTCAATAGCTTCTGAGATTATCGCAGTCAACCAAACAAACTAACTCTTTGTTTCAATAATAAAAGTATAGATTGGAATGTTGTAATCAATATGAGATCTGGAAGAGTATAATAAGAAATGTTGCTACCATAGTGTGAGTACCATATAGAGTGAAACTTTTACGGCCATTCCCAATAACCTATCTATCTATTGATTTGCTTAGTAGAGATTGATTTTTGACATTAGCTCCATACTAGAAATGTCAAATTCCTATCTGTAGTTGCTCAATCGACAGATAGATAGGATATTGAATTTCGCAGTTAGCCACGTGACTGTACTTAATGACATAGATACCTACCAGTTTGTATATAATTATTATTCTTCATGGAGGTTCAGTGCGCTTAAATAATAATAGGATTGTTGATTTTTTAACTATTCCACGTGTAGTTGTTAAAGTTCGTGTATCGTTTTCAAGGACTTTCGTATCGTTATAATTTAACTAAAACTGACATAATTACCCGGTAGTAATTATCTATTAATAACATACCTACTGGTAATACGTTCTTACAAAACAAACAATACAAGGGATCCGTAATTATTATTTTTGAATTCTATGAGTTTTTATATCAACTATGCCAGAACCCAAAGATTAGAATTAATATACGTGTAATAAGTTAAAATTTGGTTTCAAAATCGAGTTATGGTAACAGGTGAAACCTGCACAATTTTTAGATTAAATTAAATACAAAAATAACGAAAAAGTTAGTACCTAGAAAAAATTAAGCTCTTAGCTTGAAAAACTCAAACATTTGGTGCAATAATTCTTAGTTATGTTAGCTATCAATTGTCACCAATTTCTTCTTTCTACAAATTGCATCCTATAAATGTATGAGAGCATTCTAGTCTCCTTTGCACAGTTCATATTTTTGAATTCATACCGTTACTATTGTAGTCATAAACTTGACCGGTCGTTTATTTCGAACTCGCATGAACAAGCGATGGTATCGGCATAAATTCTAGTCTTTGCGCTATCAATCATGTATTCAATACAAATAGAAAACTATTGGTGTGCGAATAAAGCCGAAACAAAGTGCTTCTGTGAATTCGGGCTCCGAAAAATTATTGGGAACTGGACAATGACTTTATAACGAGGGGATCTCTTTGATAGGGTTTTTAGGGTTCCGTGCCCAAAGGAAACGAGACCCTATTACTAAGATTTTGCAGTCCATCTGTCCGACCATCTGTCATCAGGCTATACCTCGTGAACCATGACAGCTAGAGAGCTGATTTTTTTACAAATGATGGTTGATTAATTTTTTAATTGCCCACAGTCCATTTCATTCTCACTAAATTAGAAAAATATGATATAAGACTCTCTAATTGTACGCGATAGATTTTTGTATCTCTATCTTTAAACATATCTCCAAAGTGTACTTAACCCTACACAACTACCTACACAACTTGTTCCGAAGCTAAAAGAAAATACAACGTATGTTTTAACCAATAAAAAAAAACTTTATCCCTTATCCCCACACGTGTAATCAAAAAGATAGCATACAAACAATTCAAAGCTACATACATATATGAGATATAAGATACATATCAAGAACATATACAACTGTTATCTGAAGATTGATCTAACCGCGAACTACTAAGAAAACTCGCTTTCGGCTACATTTCTCACGTCTCAATGACGGATTATGATGTATTTATGTATTTTCTACTGAAATGCTGACGTTTTGTCGATGTTGATTGAATTGGTGTTAGTAGGATTACCTTGAAGAAACATAACCCTTTTTGGCAGTTAGTTAAAAGGGTGGAAATTCTTCTACTTATTGAGTGAGCTGTGAGCTGCAGGTCTAATTACCTAACAAACCTAATATCAGAGTTGTATGAAATTGCCTGTCGGCTTCTGATGTGTACAATTAAAAACAAAACAGAATACTGTATAATTAGGTACATATTATCCAAAAAAAACGTAAAAAGTATACCTAGATGATCTGCTTATGGCAGAATCTTAATAGTGGGTTTCACCTTCCCTTGAATCTAGAAATTCAACGTAATTGAATCTACATATATTTTTAATATATCTGTCATACGATTGTCATAGAATCAACGATTATTGATTTCATATACATGCAAAAAAAAAGATAAATTCTTGTTTAGTAATTAATTAAAATTTCTTTGAGAAATCAAAATATTAAATCCCGTTTTTCAACATTAAACTCCTGCAAGTGATAGCGTGGTTCAAAGAAAGTCAGTTTTCACTATCTTGAGTAGTCGGTGCAACCTTTGAATATAACAAAGAGATGGAAAACAAAGAAGAACTGAAGTAGAAAAGTCCTGTTTATTCCAAAGGGATCCAAACAATTATAATTATTAAAGATGAAATATTTTGGGAGGATGGAAAACTATTAATGCGAACATCGTAAACTGAAACTCATTTCCACTTGGTCCTATACATGTAATATGCTGTCTTATAAGGAGATATTTTTAACATAAAAATATATATTCCTTTAATTTTTCATTGTGTCAATTTCTTTCTTTCTTAATCCTAAAAAAACACGAAAACATGGCATTTAAGAACCTCATTAGAATTCACCGAAACTGATTCGTTTAATCTGTTTACATTGTTAAAACGATTAACTTTGAAACAAGTAAAATACAAATTATTGTAAAACAAACAATCGAATAGTTTCGAATCGAATTTATGTGCCCAGTAAATCGGTTTGTCAGTTTTAAATGTCAAATTAATCCGATTAATTCGTTTAACTGATAAAGTAGAGATGGGATTGTTTGACAATATTTTGTGTTTACATTTTATTATGATGTTTGGGTAACATTTTATACCGAGTGTTACCATGACACGCAAAGCTATCTTTTCACAGGATTTCTTTACGGAGTAATATTCAAAATCGTAATCGTTTATAATTTATTTCGATGAAAATATTGAACAGTGAAGCTTTATTACCATTGAAACTGTTATGGTAAGGTACGCAATTATCTAATTCACCCTTACTTACGGTAGTTTTCTTCCAAGCAAAAAGCTACCCCTTGTTTTTACAACAAAAGGTAAAAAAATAGATTACATTATCAGTAGTGCGCTTGTACATAGCAACTACGCTAATTTTCGCCCTAAAAACTGTGTTTGCAACTAGTGAAAAAACATTTTTAATCAATGCATAGACAAAAAAAAACACGACACACAATTTTATGAAATAGGCTTGTCGTTTGCAGTTGTCAGGTCAATAACGACACACATACATGCCAACCGATAGTTAGTAGATACGGTGACGCTATCAAATCTCTCGGGACGATACCTATCGAGCTTATATCGAATAAACGTACTTCCATAAAGAAAAACCTTATTATATTTTCCATATTACTCGTGTTTTCAAAACCTTTTGAGAAAAGACGGCTATTATTTTTAATTACAGTGCAAATATTCCTTCCTTCCTTAAACTTTCGTTTCAATTTTATTTCAGGCTTTTGATATTCCCGCACTCTGCTGAAAGACGCGAGGTATAAAAATTTGTCGCGAGATTTTTCTACGTAGAGAACTGCATAATTATGCAATTTATAAAAATCGTCCCTCTTACACTTTGATCCTCCATTTTGATTTATGTTGGTGACTGTATAAAAGAATAGGGATACCGCTGAACTGGCCTTAAGCGGGCTGCGGTTATGAAATATTAATGAGTCAAAACGTTTTCATTTCGAAGCACGTTGAGAACGCATTGAATCTTTGAGAGTTCAAACTTCGAGGTTAGGATTATGGAATTATTATTTTCATTTCTTTAAGTATCTACTCATCTATATAGTCATCGATTGCTTTTCTAATATCGATGGAATTTCCATGTATAGGTGTTCGAATTACC
>NWSH02000050.1:1183700-1208265 GCA_002382865.2 Heliothis virescens | reverse complement strand
TTTTTTTTTTTATTTTGTCTTCTTTTCTATGGCATCATCTGTCAGATAACTATCTGGAACCTTATCTGGAACCCTGTAACTGGGCATAAACACAAAAAATATTGACCAATTATCAAACTGGTATGATAGGTAATCTATAATCTTTTTTAATAAAAACAAAACGAGCAACTTACCTCTGCCATACCACAGAAACCGTAGACCAACAAACCTACCAGTTGAAAACGAAATAGCAAAATATCCGAGCACCGTGAGACCTAGCCTATTAGCCTTCAATAAGTTATGTTCGCATCTTTATCCCGGGTCTCTAGCGTGACTCCTAACCCTTGCATTAGGAGCTAAAACTTATCTTTTTGCTGTGAGTCTGTGACGGCAATGTAATCGAAACGGGTACCGGGAGTAGTGAATGGCCGTCAGGGGAATGTGTCCATGAGGTTAGGGGTACTGGATGTGGCTTGTAATGGGAGCTAGTAATGCTAGTTTATTGATCAGGCATTAGTTCGGAAGATGGTGGTTTTTATGTTGTTCTTTGGAAAGTTTTGTGAATGTTGGAGATTTTATGGATTGAGAACAGAGACGATCTATACGTTTCTGATATTCTATTTTTTGCTGTTTGAGAAGGGAGTGATTTAATTTGGCCACATCGACCTTTACATGACATTTGTTAGAAATAAAAAAAAAGATCTTTTAATTATACCTACATTTGTAAAATTCATAATCTTCTATTACTTGACTTATGCAAACAAACAAGAAAAGCTTCTATAGTCTGTATATCCGAAACCTCAAGACAAACAATTTCGAGCGCACTTCACCCAAATTACCCATTCCAGCATCACTAATTCAAACCCCGAACAAGGATACAGAGAGGCATTGGACTCGGCCAAATAAATTCAACAAATCCCAAGCACGGCCACCGTTGATCTACATCAGGGTAACTGCACCAATACGTCGGAGCTTAGTTGTCACGGCTATAGGCTTCGGCGATTAACGCATTGCCAACGCTAGCGTTAAGTTGTGTTATTTAGAGCCGGTAATTTTGGCTGGACCTGGATATTTGGTAACGGGGACTAATGGAATGGAAACTACGAAGGTATTCTAATAGGTTTTGTGCTGTCAACGGGGGAAGGTTTTGGCAGCCGGTTAAGGATTTTGGGATAACCTGGCAAGCTAGTGTTGTAGCTGAAAGCAATATAAGTTGCAGTATGATTTTATTCAGAGTTAGGAGTATCAACAGGGACACTCATTCTCCATTTTTTGGCAGTTCTTCTCCAACTTTGTGGAACTATGCAACTAGTGTGACGTTATATTTGTGAGCTTGCACAGTTCTTTTTGAAATAAAATTATGACACTGTATAATTGACTGTCGACGTGGAAACCACTGAGCATCAAAAAAACCTACATGAGCTTTTAAGATTGTAGATCCCTGAAGTAAGAAAAATATTTTTCTTCAAAGAGCGAGCTGTTTATGTTCCAAAACAAAAAAATATGACCCAAATAAAATGAAGACATTTGACAAGAACAAAAATGTGACGTATTTTTTAATTTTCAGTGGGTATGTTAATTTGTTGTAAATAAAAGCGGCGTCTTTTGAGTGAATTGTATATTATTCTTAATTCTTTTTGATCTTGCGAAGTAGAATTTTAATGAGGGCGGAGAATGATAATTATTTTTGAATGTGAAAGAAAATATTACTGTGACTTATTTTCTTGTATTTTATTACAATTTTAAATAAACAGTGGCTGCTGTTTTACTGAAGTTAATTGTTATTTTCTTTATATTTATATGTGTTTTTTATGACAATATCCATTTATATTATAGGTCATATCCTTTTTTTTATTGAATCATTTATTCTTGGAATTACTTTTAAAGAAAAAAACACCTGTTTTGTAATTCATCCGAAAGGTCATTGTGTGGGTAGTCAAATGGAAGGGTTTAAAAGCATGAGATCAAATATTTATATCACTGTAAGTGACGTTAGATTTATTTGCAACCCTTTCATGAAACAAGTGTCGTAAAATTCAAAATACAGATTTTATTTCTAGTGTTTGATTACCGCCCACTTTGTCTCTAACGTTACATGACTTTTGGTTCCAACGCAATCTTACGTCTTGTCTAAAATATGTAACACTTGACAGATTAATAGGCATTTGACCCAGTCCATCAGAACCTACCAATAATAACCTGATAGTAAAACCTTGTACAGACTAGGCGTTCCAATCGTATTCTAAGCCGACTGATGACAACAAACTCCGTAAGGCGGCAGTCTGCATACGAGCTTAAAATGTACATACATGCATTCCCTTACACCAGATATGAACCGTTTCTGTTTACGCGTAAACACTCACATTGGAATCTAACAAGTATTTCATTTCAGACACGAAAGATAACAATTATAAAGTACAGATTGATGTGCTGGCCATCAATCTACCACAATCTGTCAAATTTCAATAGATTTTCAATCTTATCACAATAGTGGAAGGTTAATGTTCGATTGGTAAAAGGACAATGGGCAAGTTGTATGGGATTTGGTACCACCTCCAACAGTAACGTGTGATACATCATTAGAAACGCCTTTACGTGAAGAATCATAAAAACGATGGGGCTTGTCTCAATTAGTTGTCCGATCCGAGTAATTATTAAAATTGCTTCGACAAAAAAATAGTATGTCATCATTATAAGGAATATGTCATATAAGGAATATGCAAATGCATTATAAGGAATATGTCGCTACTATAATCTCTTTTAACTCAGTTAATATACATCTTCCAATCTTTAATATACACTTTATCGTAATCTAAAGGATTTTTAATAGACCATGGAGTCAAATTACAGACACACCATCATCAACCGATTTGACAATAGTTCAAACGTACACATTAAGTTTCTGTTTTTTTTTGGAAGGAAATCATCAATAAGTACTCACTACTCACCTCTCCTACACTAAGAAGAGCACGACAGAGTGTTCGACTCTAAACATTTACATAATTGGTTTTAAACACTGAAAGGCTTTCATCAAATACATATTGGACAGTTGTGTATGAGCTGCAAAAGTTTCCACAGTCTTTTTTAATGAAGTCGGTAGGCAAACGTTCTAAAACGGAGCCATTCCTGTTTTTTTTTACTCATACCAGATTTTATTCAATATTGTTTCAACTTAAGAACTGCATCTATGTTGATGATTTAGTGGTCATGGCAAATTCTATTAGTCGATGTCACGCAAATTGGACAAGGATTTGAGACTAGTCGCCATAATAATATTTTTTTGCCTTGCCAAGACCTACGCAATGGTACTACAATCAACACTGTTGGACGGGGGCACCAAAACGCCCATTGTCCTTTGAGAGATTCGAGTAGGTTGCCTTGTTATCATCTGTAGAAATATGTAGAAACACCCTTCTTCCTCATAGAATTTGTAGCACTATAACACGTCACAATAAAAGTATGAATGGACTCATACCTTCAAACGACTAATTAAAACCCTCTGGGTCTATTCGGCCACGTGATGAGAATTACGATGCCTGAAATGCTATTCCTGTGTTACATTTAAACAAAGTTTTGAGCAGCCATAAAGCATGAACTAATTTGTCAAAGTTCTCAGCAGTGCCGAGACCAGATGGATGAGTTTCGTTAAGGTAAACGTGTTTGATCCTTTTGATAGTGTCGGCTGGTTTGGAGTTGAACTTGGAATGTGTACATGGTATTTCCTATGTAGTGTTATGTAGATGGTGTTTTGTTAGAGATGTATAAACTGAATGCCATTTATAAATTACTAGCCGTTTTCCCGCGGTTTCACCCGCATCCCGTGGGAATTACTGCCCGTACCCGGATAAAATGTAGCCTATGTCACTCGTGGATAATGTAGCTTTCGAATGGTGAAAGAATTTTTAAAATCGGTCCAGTAGTTTTTGAGCCTATTCATTACAACCAAACAAACAAACAAAGTTTTCCTCTTTATAATATTAGTATAGATCAAAGGTTTATAATTGCGTGTTCCTGGATAGTCGATCACTTGAGTTCTATAAAGGAAGAAAAATAGGGCTTGAGAGTGTTGACCTTACTTGTTTTCTTATATATACTTGTGAAAGTTGACTATAACAGTCTTCAAGCGAGACAGAAATTCAATTAATCAGAATAATGCCTAAGAACGAACATTTTTTATGTAAAAATAAACACATAATATTTCCGAAATCGCAAAATTCAAAGAAATCGGATTCAAAACCATATTTTAATCAAATTACTTTTTTACGTTTTATCAAAATATGGAGAATATTAAAATATGTGAAAGGGAAGATGTTCATCATAGTTTTAATTAGTTTTGGATTAGAGCCACGCTCGCGGGGATTCGCTTCCCCAGTATCTAGTAACTTATAATAATCTATTTTTCCATAAAGTATATTGAAATTAATATGGTAACGTGACTTCTAAAATATATTCACGTCGATATGAAAAAAAATGAACGTCCATTAAATCGGAAATAAGGTCTAAATCTCATATTATTTAAGATTTTCATATAGATTTTTGTGGGAATATTATGAATAATACCAATATTAGAAACTATCTCATGAATAACATTTTTTTTAATTGTAATATTTCCTTTAGCAAATCGACCTACTGACTCTTGGGAGGCACTGTACACTCCAACCTCCACTGCATTTTAGCTTTATTTTATCACTACCAGCTTAAATCCCTACGAGTCATTGGCCCCTAGCAATATAGACCCAGCTAATATTTCTATCCCAAAAACCCAAAAAATATCCAAACACAGTATTAAAACCAGTTCCAATACAGCGAACATACCCGTCCGCGTCCACGATAGTGTGAAGTAGCAAATTGTACAAACTTGTGCAATTGAAACTCCAATATTATAATTTGGGTTGCAACGGTGTTGTTTTTGCCACAGCCTGCCCATTAAACGGCTGTATCTCGGTCGAACAGTCCCGACTAGACGTTTATTACATCTAACTTGCTTCTGGCATTGATTAAGAGGAAGGTGTTTGAGTTTTGGCCTTGGAGGTCGGTAAAAACAAATGAGGATCGTAATTGATGTGGAACATTTTGCAAGTGAACAAACTATATTATGCTGTTTTCTTCATAATTATCTCCTTATAGGTCGTTCTTCTTATGCTTGCGTTGTTTTATAGAAAAACAATCAAATAGTGATCGATTTTTTTTTTCAAAATTAGGTTTTAGTAGTAAAAACATCGAGAAGGATTAGAAGTGAGAGGAGGCCTGTACCCAGCAGTGGGACAATAAAAAGGCTATTAAAAAAGACATAATCCTCCATTATATCACTAGTTTTGACGTATCTTGGTACTTTACCGTGAAAATAAATATTTTTTGCATTCAAATTCGAATGCTCTGCAAAATGACTACTAAACTCAAGCCCACAAAATCAATACGCAATATAATACTCATACATCAGTCAACAGCAAAACAAATCTTATTCATAAAGTACAAGACTTCGGTAAAATTGCAATTGTATAAAATGCAAAATTTTCTCATATACCGATGCGGATCGGAATATCTCGTCGGTCACAGTTGAAATAAAGCTTTGCAAAATGTATCGAAGTAGATTGGCGCTGAAATACTACAGGATCTATAGGAAACTCTATTGGAATATGGATTATAAATGAGAGTTGAGGAGATATAAAAACCTTCAAGGAAATACGTATTTTTTCCTCCTGGTTCTATCTGTAGTTGCTGTTTATAAATTTTGTGTTTTACTGTTGACTTTCAATTAGCTTATGTGACCTATATAATACCTAAACATGGTATAATCGTTGAAAGAAGATATGGAATAGAAAATAATAGAAGCTTGTTATACGTTAACACTCTGGCAGCGCCATAGCAGCCCTTGCGCACTAGTAGATTTTTCACGCGGTAGATGCATGTACGAGCATTTTCGCGTAACAAAAATATTCTTAACTTAGAAACTTACGATACTCTCAATCACGTAGTTTCTATCACCAAGCCTTAGTTTACTAAAAGCTACCTTTTCAAACTTCGCTAAAGACTTCAAGTATCAATTTTAAGCAGTATAACGGCACCGGCAGCAATTTGGGAGCCAATCAAGTCTATTAGCAACACTCTCCCAGCTATGTATCCAAACGTCAAAAATTTAAAGGAAAATTTGGAATTTTTAAGTTTGTCATTATTAATTTAAATTTAATTAACGCGAGTTGTGGGCCTCATTAGATATTCAGGGGGCATGAGACTTCAGTAAATATTACTGCGAAATAAAATGGCAGTGAAGTATGGATCGATCACTTTGGGGAAAATTGGGAGAGGCATATGTCTAATGGTGGATGACTTTTAGATGAATGACCGTAGTGGCCACAAAAACGTGAGTTCTTGATAAAAAGCGACTTCTTAAAGACAGAAAATGACCATTCCACCAATTCCACAGGTTCTAGATAAAGTTCTATACAGCTGTTTGCCAAACAATGCCATAGAAATGTTTTTAATTTTGTCAATTTTACTTTGGCATAATCTGTTAGATAGCTATCTAGGACTTTATCTGGAACCTGTGATACTGGCCGATAATGTCTTCATAAAGAACCGTTTCATTTCAATTACCATCATCCCATGATAAAAATTCGTCAATTGTTTTACAATATTAATTCACACAATAACATTAGTACCCAATTCCATATTGGCATCTTCGATTACCACAACTGAACCTCCATCTTACTATAAACACACAAATAGAAGCAGTAACGGGCTGGGAGTCAGATTTATATCGGCGTTACATAGAGCCTCAAGGAAAATTGCCCAGAAAAAGGGTCGCGAGAAATATTTCAATATGCCATTCACATTTTTTACGATCGTCATGTGTGCCTCCTTACGATTGTGCAGAACCGCAATATCGGCCTATACTTTCGATTCTATTCCTTTTTTTGTTAGTTTATGGTGCGTTTGAACTGTTAAACAAATTATGAGGGTTTTGGAGTTAGTGCTCTGGGTGCTGGGGGCTGAATGGGGCATTCCGTTATGCTTTTAAATTATAAGTCAGATTTCTAAGCTTTATCGCCACACCTCAATACAATTAACCGATTTCCAATTTCAAAACCTTTACGCTGATTGAAGTTCCAATAAAGTAAAATCAATCAAATAAATTTTTACTCCAGTCAGTTCGAATCACAAAAAAATCCGTCTTTCGCCTCATCATCCATCATTAATAAATGTTTCGATTCATAAGAGGGGACGCGTTAACGACGCCCTCATTAATTTGAACAGGTTCGCTTCTCTTTGTGCTATAAATATGAAAAAGAACGCTACACGAAATAATAATACAAAGTTTTACAGGTCAAAAAATGAACCTTCGGAATTCGGCTTAATTTGGTTGTTTGATATTTTGTTTCATATGTTTAATTTCGTTTAATTAAATCATGTTAAAAGGTCGTCACCTTGTAGACCTCGTTTACTTTTATGTATATTTTCTGATTTCCGCGCCCACCTTATTAAAAAAGGTACTACTGTTATGTACGGAATTCAAAGCAGTATTTGCCCAAAGAACTTATACTATTTACACAATTATCTGTATGCATTTGACGTGTGAAATTGATGAATCTTATAATCATGTATGAAACGAAGGGTGTATTGTGTGAAAGTGGATAATTATGGCTAGGAAGAAAGTTACTTTTCTAAGAGATGAGGGCAAATAGAAGAGTATGGAAGAAGAAAACATGGTGCGTTGATACCAATTAAATTGGAATAAAGGCAGAAAGGTGACGATATAACGTGTTAAATCCGCGAAAACTGGCGTGTAGCAAAGCATCGGGAATTAAATCCTAGAGTTGAAAAATATCAGCATTCTCACCGAATCAAATATGTGTAACACTAAGCACTCATTCTAGATTGATATTTTGCATTTAAACAAAATCTCGTGCGAAAGTAAAACTCAAAATGAGATTGTTTAAAAAAGTTAATAGGGTAATTTCGGCAACGCAATCTCATAAAATTATTTAAACGTTCTGTAATAAAAAAGGCCATACAGCTCCCTATAAAAACCTCTTAATTGCGTATAGAAGTGCTGTGGACCAGATTTTTTCTTGCAACAAACTGTTTTGCTAAAATGTATGATATTTTAAACAGTGTGAAGCTCAGGTAAACGTATAAAAAATATTCAAAACACAAAAACAAAGCTCTAAATAATACTAAAGATTTAGGCAGAAGGTCTAAACTTTCTTTCATAGGCTGAGAAGTTTAAAATGCACTAAAAGTTATTAGCTAACGTTGAAATCCAATCTGCTGCTGTGGAATTAATTTACCATCAAGTCACATAATAACCAAAATATTTAAGCATCATCATTAAAATAGACACCTACAATTTTATTCAGCTTTATAAAAATAAACCGTCATAAATACATTCAGTTCAGTTTGTCGGCTAACTAAAATACGTTGTATGCCCAAATCGTCAGAACTGTTTAAATGTAACAAAAGTTTGTTCATCGACCTCTTCACAACAAACAAGTACATTTATCAAAGTAGCTCCAACAGTATAATACCATAACTTTACAGTATTTCGGTGTTATTTCCCTCAGCGGGCTCTTTTAATTACTGTCGGCCCCTACATGTATCATAAATTCTAATGGACTTCAGACCTACCCACTCTGCCCTCTGCCGGCACAAATTGCATTTTAGAATTTAAACGCACGACCTACATTATACTCGTGATCGAAAATTAAAATTTTGATAAACGTACACTTCAATATTATCATTTGTGAGTGATGTATGGGGCGAAATGGGGCATGTGGGGTGAAGTGTGACGCTGTGTTACAACTCGCTACATCGCGCCCCATGTTATTCGTAACTATGTTGTTCTTCGCTACCCTTTTGTTTTTCCGACATATTGTCAGGGCACTCAATGTGAAACAGTGTGTTCGAAGGTTATAAATACAAAAACTTTACCGGCAGGCGTAAACTATTTACTAAAATAATAACAAACAAGTCTGTTGGCACAATAATACGGTTTGGTTGATTTTGAACACAAGGCTGATGCATATTCAATGTTTCTCGTTAGCTGGGCTATGTTTATAACATAATTAAAAGTTTTTCCGGAATGTTTAACAAGGTCGTATGGTAATAAAACAACATGAAAAAGATTCGTCAAACACCTTTGTGTTTATAAATGGAATGATTAATCTCAGAAATGTTTAAATTATGCGATCAATTTTTGCACATAATGAGGACTAAAATGAAGCTATGTAGCTTTGTAATGTAAATTGTATATTTAGTCCATTACAATTTAATTGCAGAGCTGCATTTATTAATGAAACAAAAATTGTTTTTCCATTCATTTTAATACGACTATCAACAAGTAATCTATGGTTCAACCTTTAATATACTCAATCTTAATAACAAACACTAACGCAGCAAGCTTAAACAGAACCTCGATAAAAAGTTTTCCATAATGTATTGCTTATAATGAAATGCTTACACGGTCGCTAATGGATTATAGCAATGCAACAACGTCCCGATACTAACACGATATTAACTAGGGAATTGAACCGAGTAAACAATACTGAACTACTACTGTTCCAGAACTGTATTTTGTTTAAACTGGTATTGTTTAATCCACATAAATAGGCAAAGTTAGGTATTTGATTCACTATGATGTAATATACCTATAGAAAAAACCAGCCAAGTGCGAGTTGAACTCGCGCACGTAGGGTTCCGTGCTATTATATATGAAAAATGTACGTATCTATTACCTACAACTAGCCAAAATACAAACATTTTTCGAACAGAAAAAAATACTTTGTTTTTCATATAAATCTATGAATCTCCCCCTTAATATATATTTTTTTAATTTTTAGTGTTTGCTGTTATAGCGGCAAGGAAAATACATACTTTGTGAAAATTTCAGCTTTCTAGCTATCACGGTTTATGAGGTACAGCCTGGAGACAGACAGACAGACAACGGAGTCTTAGTAATAAAAATAAAAATAGTCCCGTGTTACCCTTAGGGTATGGAACCCTAAAAAACTAGTTACCAAGAACTTTGTTCGACCAGACAATTATACTAAGGCTGGTTATACATTGACTTCTTGAGCAGTAAGTTAGTGATCAACATGCGCAGTCCGCTCTTGGTATCGTAGAAATCAACAGTGACTATTTGAAGCAACAAGCAGTTGCAAACTTCTCGAGCGCGTCCATGTACCTGTGTATATAAAAGACTTAAATCTACTTATAGTTGCAACTTAAACCAGTCAATATTGCTTCAGGCTGTCCGTGTATGGCTGGCCTAAAATACTACTCATCTATTAGTTACTTACTAATATTATAAAGTTGAAAAATTTGTTTGTTTGATAGCGCTATTCCAATGACTACTGGACCGACTACAAAAAAATATTTCAGTGTTAGGTAGCTCATTAATTGAAGGGGAAGGTTATTAATCCGGGTGTACAAAGTAATTTTAACGCTTTGTGAGTGAAATCGCTGTGGAAAGCTAGTCAATGATATAACACAAAATCAATATAATAATATACGTCTTTGAATAAATCTGCTGAAACGCAACAAAGAACAAAAATTCAGTTCCACCGTAAAGATATTTTTACGCGACGTCTTTTATTACAGACGTGAGACTAATAAAGGGAGGTCGTTACATTCCTGCTAAACTTGCATCCAAATAATTCAATGGATTTTGATAAAGTCGTAAAAAGGAACGTGTTACGGTGTCATCAGACCTTTGTAGAAAGGAACTCGTTGTATGTAATAATACTACTGTATTTTTGTTGGCAAAGAAGTACTGAAGTTCGACTGGTTAATCAATGCTGACTTTATGTTAGTCCTATAGTTATTGTAGGTAATGACCACAGAAAGTAAATTTTTAGGTACATAGTTGAATTAGTTCGATTGTGCTTTTAATTTTTGTATGCATATTTGATTTATAGTTGAATGTTTAAAAATACAAACCTTTAATTAATATTCAAAATTACGTGTTTAGAAATTGCAAACATAACAACAGCGAATTCTAACTCTATGACCAAAGACTTAAGTTACATTTTAGAACAACTAACTTTCTAATCCCAGAAATTGTAAACGCCATATTCCTGTGAAACTACTTATCTCGTAGCAGGCGACAAGCTATTTCGTGAGCTCTCAGCTTAATTTATGCGACGTTGCACTTCCTTTATATCCGTCAATATTAGGACAAACTTCCCAAGAAACTGGAGGTATTACCTTCAACATCAGTCTTTTGTCATCCCACTGCTGGACATATACCTCCTCTCAAATAGAGAGAATTTAAGCATTAATCACCACGCTAGGACTTGTTAGGTGATTAAACCTGCAGCTCACTCGATAAGAAGAAAACCACGCTTGCTGATTTCATCAGACTTTAAAGTTCAGGTTTCTTCGAGACGTTTTCCTCCACCTTTAATCTGCCATTGGTTTCCAAAGTAACCTTTGAAAGTTAAACACTTAAAAAAGTTGCATTGGTGCTTCCCTGACCTGAAATTGAACCCATACACTCATACTTCAGAGGTCGGTGCTTTACATTCTAGGCCACCACGACCGGTGGTAATACCTTAATTTCATCATACCTATACAAGAATTTCCCTTGAGGATTGTGTTACAATCTCCGAGCTGTTAGTTCCGTGCGATAAACTCAGGCAAATAAAGTATGTGCTTAACGTAATAGTGCATGGACACAGTGCATGGCTTGGCTTGTGGTTGTCAACGTTTTGTTGACCAATATCTTCGCGTTAAGGCCCATTTACACATTGCGATTTCATTGCCCGTTGCTTGCCATTTTATTGTAGGAATATTTGACAGACGACCATTTACCTATTGCCCGATTACGTTTACACATGCAAGTAGCATCTTGCTGCAATAAAATGGCAAGCAACCGTCAATGACATCGCAATGTATTTATACATGGCCTTTAATCTATAATGTGTTAGAATATAACAGAAGATATATGAACAAATATTAAGTGCAAAGTCTATTTCACAATGTAACTTAAAGTTTGCATGAACGCGCTAACCTCAGCAGCCACTAGACCGATTTAAAAAGCATGCCAGTATTAGAAGCCAGGATTATGGCAAAAGGTTATAGGCTTTTTTTATCCAGGTTCCCTCGGGACGCAGAAGAAACCACAGGTGGAGACTTGTCGAAGGATCATAATAATCAAAAAATGACTCATCAAGTAATGACTACTACCGTATATTGTTACTTTTGCTCAACATCGTTGTCCCACGCGCTCCTCAGGGAGTGTCAAAAAACCCCTGCGGGGTTGTTCGAAAGAGTTACCGCGGCCCTGGCGCACAAAGGGCTCCCGAAGGAACACGGTGAGCTTTAGTCAGTAAAAGTCTGACACTCCCTCCCGCTGTCACCCACAGCGGGAGGGGTCATACTGGTGATTTCCCATCGTTAAAAAAAAATGATCAACATCGAAAATCCTACTTCCGAGGCTTCAATATTATGTGAGATGATTCAAAGAACAATTGGCTTCGACTGAATATCGATATTTTACTCCAAACGACAGCTAACTGACCTCTAGTACCTTGTTACACCAATAACGATATCCTAGGGTTAGACAGCTTGAGAGAATTCCTATTCTGATGTCAATTTTGCTTGGCATAGAAGTACTGCACTGTTATGATAATAACAATGTTTTAATACCAACCAAATAAAATTATCTATGATATGAGCAATAAAAAAAATATTAAGAGTCTATTGGAGTAATTATACCTACAGGGAATTAGGAAAATAGTCAAAAGAAAATTAAATGGACCCAATGTATTATTATGTGATATTTTTAGGGTTCGGTACCCAAAGGGTAAAACGCGACCCTATTTCTAAGACTACGTTGTCTATCTGTCTGTCTCCGGGCTGTATCTCATAAACCGTGATAGCTAGAAAGCTGAAATCTTCACAAATGATGTATTTCCGTTGCCACTTGGCCGGTTTTTTCAAGTTACAGATATTTTTAATCTGACCAAAATGAACCACTAAAACTTGAGCATCTTGATCGAGGGAATTTCCACCTAGCACGGTATGGTGTAAGTAAAAAAAACTGCCAAGTGCAAGTTGGACTCGCGCATGAAGGGTTCCGTACCATTATGAAAAATAAACAACTAGCCAAAATACAATCATTTTTCGGACAGCAAAATACAACTTTGTTTTTTATACGAATGTTTGAATAACAAAGTTATAAATTGCGGTTTCACACGTTTATTGAGATACAGCGTGGAGACAGACAGACAGACAACGAAGTCTTAGTAATAGGGTCCCGTTTTACCCTTTGGGTACGAAACCCTAAAAATAAATAAAGAAATGAATGTCTTTATTTTATTAGAACCAACAATGTCGACCAAGTTGAGAACCATTGTCTTACTGTGTTATTAACGATGCAACTGAGACTGAGGCACTAAGTTGCTAGTATTTGTTTATTGCTTGTATGCAGGCCACTTGCTTCTAGGAATAACTAAAATAAACATTCTGTTTAGTAAAGAGAAGTTCATTGTTCAAGGCAAAGCTATGCTTACAGCGGTCAAGTTATAGATTTAGGAACGATACCTAATTTTATACCATAACTACCTTCCCCGAGTGGTTTACTCCACTTCCCCAAGGAACTATTTCCCGTATCCGGATAAAACGGAGCTTATATGTTATTTAAATATATAAGCTATATTACTCCCAAGTTTTATCAAAATCCGTCAAGTATTTTTTACGTGAAGGAGTAACAAAGAAACAAACAAACTTTCGCAATTGTATTATCAGTAGCCTGGTACCATTTTGTTCCCTGAGAAGATTATGAATGAAGATTTCGATATTCGGAGAAGTTTTTTCCCTATATCGATAAAATCTACTCGAAGTTTATTCAACCAATGTATAGACGACAGCACATCAAGTCACCACAGTCTGTCAAATTTCTGTGGAATAGGTTTTCAACCTTATCACAATGGCGGAAGGTTAATATTCAATTGGTAAAATTTGACAGACGTTGTAATAGCTGCTGCCTCCGGTAATTCTGCAGGCTCTGGGCTCAATTCTACATGTTTCTTTGTTAATGTTACATGTAGAAGTATTAAAATGAGTCACATTATTAATTAATGGAAACAATTTATCTGTTACTGTCTGTGACAGGTCTTTGAATGTAGGCAGTCAAATATTTTAAACACAACCCGACGATACGGCTGTTATTATTTCGTGTAGTATATTTGGCAACGAGTCATTTCACATTCTCTTTCAGTAATTAAAATAATAAAGGTTATAACAAAAAGGAATGTTCTATTTATTCGAGTTTTACAAATATATTAATTATCTAACAGTTCCCAGAGATCCAAATTGTACAGACGCTAGCCAGGACATTCAATCAATTTAAAAAAAGATTTAGATTTTTCAAACCGTATACTAACAATACTGGAAGGTAATGTTCTATCAGTATAATTTTATTGATTCAGGTAAGTTAAGCTGCTTGAGTATTCACAAGAAAAAAAAACAAACTCAAAGTCCAAGGATTCTAAAATATTACTGCATCATTTGCCTAGCCTTTTCCTAACAACTTTGGGGTCGGCTTCCAGTCTAACCGGATGCAGCTGAGAACCAGTGTTTTACATGGAGCGCCTGCCTGTCTGACCTCCACAATCCAGTTACCCGGGCAACTTGGCACCCCTTAGTAAGACTGATTGTCAGACTTTGCATGCGTGGTGAGCGTTAAATTTCCACATGTACTTTGATGAAAGAAGTATTCTCAAATTGGTATATTCCCANGGTACAGCCTGGAGACAGACAGACAGACAACGGAGTCTTAGTAATAAAAATAAAAATAGTCCCGTGTTACCCTTAGGGTATGGAACCCTAAAAAACTAGTTACCAAGAACTTTGTTCGACCAGACAATTATACTAAGGCTGGTTATACATTGACTTCTTGAGCAGTAAGTTAGTGATCAACATGCGCAGTCCGCTCTTGGTATCGTAGAAATCAACAGTGACTATTTGAAGCAACAAGCAGTTGCAAACTTCTCGAGCGCGTCCATGTACCTGTGTATATAAAAGACTTAAATCTACTTATAGTTGCAACTTAAACCAGTCAATATTGCTTCAGGCTGTCCGTGTATGGCTGGCCTAAAATACTACTCATCTATTAGTTACTTACTAATATTATAAAGTTGAAAAATTTGTTTGTTTGATAGCGCTATTCCAATGACTACTGGACCGACTACAAAAAAATATTTCAGTGTTAGGTAGCTCATTAATTGAAGGGGAAGGTTATTAATCCGGGTGTACAAAGTAATTTTAACGCTTTGTGAGTGAAATCGCTGTGGAAAGCTAGTCAATGATATAACACAAAATCAATATAATAATATACGTCTTTGAATAAATCTGCTGAAACGCAACAAAGAACAAAAATTCAGTTCCACCGTAAAGATATTTTTACGCGACGTCTTTTATTACAGACGTGAGACTAATAAAGGGAGGTCGTTACATTCCTGCTAAACTTGCATCCAAATAATTCAATGGATTTTGATAAAGTCGTAAAAAGGAACGTGTTACGGTGTCATCAGACCTTTGTAGAAAGGAACTCGTTGTATGTAATAATACTACTGTATTTTTGTTGGCAAAGAAGTACTGAAGTTCGACTGGTTAATCAATGCTGACTTTATGTTAGTCCTATAGTTATTGTAGGTAATGACCACAGAAAGTAAATTTTTAGGTACATAGTTGAATTAGTTCGATTGTGCTTTTAATTTTTGTATGCATATTTGATTTATAGTTGAATGTTTAAAAATACAAACCTTTAATTAATATTCAAAATTACGTGTTTAGAAATTGCAAACATAACAACAGCGAATTCTAACTCTATGACCAAAGACTTAAGTTACATTTTAGAACAACTAACTTTCTAATCCCAGAAATTGTAAACGCCATATTCCTGTGAAACTACTTATCTCGTAGCAGGCGACAAGCTATTTCGTGAGCTCTCAGCTTAATTTATGCGACGTTGCACTTCCTTTATATCCGTCAATATTAGGACAAACTTCCCAAGAAACTGGAGGTATTACCTTCAACATCAGTCTTTTGTCATCCCACTGCTGGACATATACCTCCTCTCAAATAGAGAGAATTTAAGCATTAATCACCACGCTAGGACTTGTTAGGTGATTAAACCTGCAGCTCACTCGATAAGAAGAAAACCACGCTTGCTGATTTCATCAGACTTTAAAGTTCAGGTTTCTTCGAGACGTTTTCCTCCACCTTTAATCTGCCATTGGTTTCCAAAGTAACCTTTGAAAGTTAAACACTTAAAAAAGTTGCATTGGTGCTTCCCTGACCTGAAATTGAACCCATACACTCATACTTCAGAGGTCGGTGCTTTACATTCTAGGCCACCACGACCGGTGGTAATACCTTAATTTCATCATACCTATACAAGAATTTCCCTTGAGGATTGTGTTACAATCTCCGAGCTGTTAGTTCCGTGCGATAAACTCAGGCAAATAAAGTATGTGCTTAACGTAATAGTGCATGGACACAGTGCATGGCTTGGCTTGTGGTTGTCAACGTTTTGTTGACCAATATCTTCGCGTTAAGGCCCATTTACACATTGCGATTTCATTGCCCGTTGCTTGCCATTTTATTGTAGGAATATTTGACAGACGACCATTTACCTATTGCCCGATTACGTTTACACATGCAAGTAGCATCTTGCTGCAATAAAATGGCAAGCAACCGTCAATGACATCGCAATGTATTTATACATGGCCTTTAATCTATAATGTGTTAGAATATAACAGAAGATATATGAACAAATATTAAGTGCAAAGTCTATTTCACAATGTAACTTAAAGTTTGCATGAACGCGCTAACCTCAGCAGCCACTAGACCGATTTAAAAAGCATGCCAGTATTAGAAGCCAGGATTATGGCAAAAGGTTATAGGCTTTTTTTATCCAGGTTCCCTCGGGACGCAGAAGAAACCACAGGTGGAGACTTGTCGAAGGATCATAATAATCAAAAAATGACTCATCAAGTAATGACTACTACCGTATATTGTTACTTTTGCTCAACATCGTTGTCCCACGCGCTCCTCAGGGAGTGTCAAAAAACCCCTGCGGGGTTGTTCGAAAGAGTTACCGCGGCCCTGGCGCACAAAGGGCTCCCGAAGGAACACGGTGAGCTTTAGTCAGTAAAAGTCTGACACTCCCTCCCGCTGTCACCCACAGCGGGAGGGGTCATACTGGTGATTTCCCATCGTTAAAAAAAAATGATCAACATCGAAAATCCTACTTCCGAGGCTTCAATATTATGTGAGATGATTCAAAGAACAATTGGCTTCGACTGAATATCGATATTTTACTCCAAACGACAGCTAACTGACCTCTAGTACCTTGTTACACCAATAACGATATCCTAGGGTTAGACAGCTTGAGAGAATTCCTATTCTGATGTCAATTTTGCTTGGCATAGAAGTACTGCACTGTTATGATAATAACAATGTTTTAATACCAACCAAATAAAATTATCTATGATATGAGCAATAAAAAAAATATTAAGAGTCTATTGGAGTAATTATACCTACAGGGAATTAGGAAAATAGTCAAAAGAAAATTAAATGGACCCAATGTATTATTATGTGATATTTTTAGGGTTCGGTACCCAAAGGGTAAAACGCGACCCTATTTCTAAGACTACGTTGTCTATCTGTCTGTCTCCGGGCTGTATCTCATAAACCGTGATAGCTAGAAAGCTGAAATCTTCACAAATGATGTATTTCCGTTGCCACTTGGCCGGTTTTTTCAAGTTACAGATATTTTTAATCTGACCAAAATGAACCACTAAAACTTGAGCATCTTGATCGAGGGAATTTCCACCTAGCACGGTATGGTGTAAGTAAAAAAAACTGCCAAGTGCAAGTTGGACTCGCGCATGAAGGGTTCCGTACCATTATGAAAAATAAACAACTAGCCAAAATACAATCATTTTTCGGACAGCAAAATACAACTTTGTTTTTTATACGAATGTTTGAATAACAAAGTTATAAATTGCGGTTTCACACGTTTATTGAGATACAGCGTGGAGACAGACAGACAGACAACGAAGTCTTAGTAATAGGGTCCCGTTTTACCCTTTGGGTACGAAACCCTAAAAATAAATAAAGAAATGAATGTCTTTATTTTATTAGAACCAACAATGTCGACCAAGTTGAGAACCATTGTCTTACTGTGTTATTAACGATGCAACTGAGACTGAGGCACTAAGTTGCTAGTATTTGTTTATTGCTTGTATGCAGGCCACTTGCTTCTAGGAATAACTAAAATAAACATTCTGTTTAGTAAAGAGAAGTTCATTGTTCAAGGCAAAGCTATGCTTACAGCGGTCAAGTTATAGATTTAGGAACGATACCTAATTTTATACCATAACTACCTTCCCCGAGTGGTTTACTCCACTTCCCCAAGGAACTATTTCCCGTATCCGGATAAAACGGAGCTTATATGTTATTTAAATATATAAGCTATATTACTCCCAAGTTTTATCAAAATCCGTCAAGTATTTTTTACGTGAAGGAGTAACAAAGAAACAAACAAACTTTCGCAATTGTATTATCAGTAGCCTGGTACCATTTTGTTCCCTGAGAAGATTATGAATGAAGATTTCGATATTCGGAGAAGTTTTTTCCCTATATCGATAAAATCTACTCGAAGTTTATTCAACCAATGTATAGACGACAGCACATCAAGTCACCACAGTCTGTCAAATTTCTGTGGAATAGGTTTTCAACCTTATCACAATGGCGGAAGGTTAATATTCAATTGGTAAAATTTGACAGACGTTGTAATAGCTGCTGCCTCCGGTAATTCTGCAGGCTCTGGGCTCAATTCTACATGTTTCTTTGTTAATGTTACATGTAGAAGTATTAAAATGAGTCACATTATTAATTAATGGAAACAATTTATCTGTTACTGTCTGTGACAGGTCTTTGAATGTAGGCAGTCAAATATTTTAAACACAACCCGACGATACGGCTGTTATTATTTCGTGTAGTATATTTGGCAACGAGTCATTTCACATTCTCTTTCAGTAATTAAAATAATAAAGGTTATAACAAAAAGGAATGTTCTATTTATTCGAGTTTTACAAATATATTAATTATCTAACAGTTCCCAGAGATCCAAATTGTACAGACGCTAGCCAGGACATTCAATCAATTTAAAAAAAGATTTAGATTTTTCAAACCGTATACTAACAATACTGGAAGGTAATGTTCTATCAGTATAATTTTATTGATTCAGGTAAGTTAAGCTGCTTGAGTATTCACAAGAAAAAAAAACAAACTCAAAGTCCAAGGATTCTAAAATATTACTGCATCATTTGCCTAGCCTTTTCCTAACAACTTTGGGGTCGGCTTCCAGTCTAACCGGATGCAGCTGAGAACCAGTGTTTTACATGGAGCGCCTGCCTGTCTGACCTCCACAATCCAGTTACCCGGGCAACTTGGCACCCCTTAGTAAGACTGATTGTCAGACTTTGCATGCGTGGTGAGCGTTAAATTTCCACATGTACTTTGATGAAAGAAGTATTCTCAAATTGGTATATTCCCAGTGCCTTATAGACTGCAGCCATCGGAGGCCAGACTTTTCAATTCACGCAGCAATGTAGGTTCGGNCCAGTTTATCGTGCCTTCCGAAACACGGAAGAACTTGTTATGACAGGATGGTCACCGATCCATGGACCGACCGCGCCAAGCGTTGCTTAACCTTATGATCGATCGATCCGCACGGCTTTGACTTACCCACGAGCTCTTTAAAAAAATATTACAAAAATATATCTCCATACAATTCAATATACTCCTTTAAACACAAATCTTAGCGCAATAATCGGTTATAGAGTGTAACAGCGTTCAAGTGTGGTTATAGCGGACGCCGTCCAGTGGCGAGCGCGAACTAATTCAACTTGCGCAGTATTATGCGTCGGTTGGCCACCTCCCTTGATCAAGTTGCCCGATGTTCACAGTCCTAAGTCAATTAACCAACTACGGTGATATTTTGGTTTATTTGGAGTTGAGTTTTGAACTGTTGAATGGAGGCAAGTTGAATAGTTCTTTAGGAATAATAAAAAGTGTTAGATTAGAAGATGCGAAGCTGACAGACTGAATTTTTTTATTATGATGAATTAAAAATTATTTTGTAAATTCTGAAATTTGATGTGAAACGCATGAGTCAGTAACAATAACACAGGTTTTTTTTATATAGAAACCTGTAATGTCCCACAGCCAGGCAAAGGCCTCCCCATCTTACTTCCACGCTTTCTGATCCTTCGACCGAGGCTAACACAGGCTTGGCACAGCAGCAAAAAAATATTATGTAAATTCACTACAGCCAGAGATAGTCGGCGGTCAAAATACATATTTTATGCCTTCTATGTTTCAAAAAACGAAACCTACTAAACTTTTGAAGTCTCCGATGTACAGACAAGAGCACATCAAATTACCATAATCTGTCAAATTTCTTCAATAGATTTTCAACCTTATTGCAATGGTGGTAGCTTAATTTTTAATTGGTAAAATTAGACAGATTCGGGCACCGTGACCTGCTATTGTCTGTACTTGAGGAAAGTCGAAACATGATGAATACTCCCACGGACATGGGAAATAATTAACTTCTTTTAATATTAAATCATTTAAAGGTCATATCAACACCTTTAACCCACGCAGCCCAATTACCAGAAAAATAATATTAATCTAACGGCTGACATTCAAATAATTAATTATGAAACTTCCATTCGGATAAAGGTTATGTTTACTCTTTAGCTAGAAGTTCTAACTTAGGTGGATCACACATACTATGAAACAGATTTCAGGGTGCCAGTCTTTTTAAAAACATCATGTAGCTGCGGCATTATTCGAGAGAGTTACCTGTTAAAATAGTGTCCATGGAGTTTCTTGCCGGTTCTTCTCCATGAGACCAACTCCTTGGAACCGTGCACCTAGCTTGACTTTTCATAAGAATCTGTAATAGGTCTACTTGAAATAAAAAATGTTGACTTTGACTTTGTCATATTACACAGAACTCCCTCATCTTATGATTTTAGCTCTAATTTAAAAATACTTTTAACCAACCACTTAAAGCGAGCCTCTTGAGGTATTGTTTGAGGCTCTTGGCTATTACACCATTGGCCTTCACGACAATCGGCACAATAACAGCCGTATCGACGTTCCACATGGCGATACCCTTTTTCTATATCGATGGTAAATCATCAGTATGACCCCTCCCGCAGTGGGTGACAGCGGAAGGGAGTGTCAGACTTTTACTGACTAAAACCCACCGTGTTCCTTCGGGAGCCCTTTGTGTGCCAGGACCGCGGAAACTCTTTCGAACAACCCGCAGCCCACATGGCGATACCTTCGTGCGCTAAGTCAAGATACTTCATTTGTTTCCTTAGTCTTTACGAGATGGAAATCGTATTATTGTTACTGATTATTATCTTATACGGAAATGGTAGGAGCTTTGCCGTTTTTGATATTCGTATTTCCTTGAATCTAGCTTTAATACTGAGTTTCGTTTGAAAGTTTCTAGGAATTATATATACTGTTACAGAAAGAGCATGAATTTCAATATATCCTTATTTCAGTCTAGAAATAGGGTTTTGTGTATAATTTTCCTGTGATAATTTGAAAGCAGTTTAAAGTTTCACATAATCGTTAAATGCTATTTGTGTTAATATTTCCAGAAACTCTAGTTTGCTTTCTGAAACGAACCTATTAATTAGGTATGATTATCAGCCCATGATTGATCACAAACACATTTTTTTTCACAAATTAACCTACACTTCCTTTACTGTACAGACGACAGCACATCAAGTTACCACCATCTGTCAAATTTATGCAATAGATTTTCAACCTTATTGCAATGGCGTTAGGTTAATATTTGATTGGTAAAATTTTACAGATTCGTACACGTTGACCTGCTGTCGCCTGTACCTACTTAATTCGACAGTTGCATACAATACAAAATGTCTCCTCCCAAATCTGACTTATCACTGTATTTCGCAAAAAAGGAATGAGAGTTCTGCACCAAAGGTGACCTAGTAGGTAAAATTAGACGCTCTCAAGTCTGGGATCAAAGACAGTCGGCCTGAGGCGATGCGCGCGCTCCTCAACAGTGGCCTATAGTCAAAGAGCTCAAACCTCTGTAAGACAACTTCCAAAATAAACGAAAACTTGTGTGTTTAAGCTGTTAATTTTGTTCTACAGGTCTTTGTGAAGGTCATCGATAGGTATTTCGTATCTTTTTTGCTATAAAAGTGCAAAGAATTTTATCATTTTTTTATACCGACAAAATTATTCCAAAATAAATAAAATTATTACAAAAATAAAAATAGGTAGCCACCGTTATTGAGCACAGGGTTTAAGGTATTGTTTTAAGCTCCAGGGACAGAAACTCCCTCACAGTACGCTTTATTATAGTATCTAGAAGTAATGTCTTCTGCATCAGACCCTTGACTCATGATTTGTTTCAAATTATGGTAAAGGCAAAATGATTGAATGGCATCACATATAACTTTATTTTGGACGTTGATTTCATTTTTTTTGGTGCTATAATAAGAGATTGTGAAAATCCTTAAAAATAACCATAGCAAGTCCGAAAAATAATAACATGAATAGATAAATCAACCATAATTCCAAAAGGACATATCTAGCAAGCTAGTTAATATCAGCAGCTGCGAGTTATTGTCGAACACTCTTGTACACTCGAGTGCAGCAAAAACTGGGCATTTCTGGAACACTCGGTTTGAATTAATGGCCGCTATTTTTGAATGCACGTGTCTTTTCATAGAAGTTAAGGTATAACTGTAGTGTTTGTATAAGAAAGAGTATTTATTACTAGTGTTTTTTTTTTAAGAAAGAAGGTGCCTAAATTCTACTAATATTGCTGTTAGCTCCACTTGCATTATGTAATATTTTCAAAGATAACTTGTATTGTAAGAAAACTATTGTAAAACACTTGGTTTTTTTTAAACGATTATCCACGGAGTTTCTTGCTTCTTGCCCACTCCTTGGTACCGTGCAACTTTCGTGACGTTTCGAAAGAGCTTTTTTAAGCGTATTTGACATAATAAAACTTTGAGTTTAAGTTTGCTCGCATATTGTTCAGTATTCGTATCCACGATCACATTGAATTATTGTCACCGATAGTGCAACCATTTATTGCTAAAAAAATAAACCTCAGCTACACCAGTCAACATAGTACTATGTTTCAACAGTAACAAACTATACCTAAAATTGCACAGATATTTCTTCAAACTCAATCGGCGCAATTTTTACGACTTTTGCCAGAACAACCGAATTTTTACTCCCTCCCACAAACATCGTAAATCACGTGAGCAAAACCGCAGGAGGAACCATAGCTATATCTATAGTGAATATCACAATACGGCCACTGGGCAGCCTCAATGTTATAGTTGAGATTTTTATTTTTTATTACCAAGCTAGCAGTGGCTCGCGGGTTCACCCGCGTCTCGGGGTAACTTCTTATGGTACCTGGGTAAAATATAGCCTATGTTAATTGAGAATACTGTACCCGTGTACCTTTCCAACAGTGAAATAACTTTTCAAATCGGTTCGGAGCCTTTAGGGTACCAACAAACCAACAAATGTTTCCTCTTTATTTTATGTATTGTATAGTGTGGTATAGATGCCGTTCAAGATTTTTTTTTAAGTAGACGTTAACAATGAGTCTACCTTAACGTTCAAACAAATAAGTGGAAAGAAAAATCGTTAAAATGAAAGCCTTGAGTAGGTACATGTTTTTTGACTGCTCAAGATCTTGTTAAGGATTTTAAATGTACAAAGGGACCCGACAATTACTTTCAAGAAGACTGTTTTAGTTGATTTTCTTTAGTAGCTTTATAAATTGATTCTATAATTTTATTTCATGTAATGTAGGAGAACCTCAAACGGCGAAAATATAGTGGCCTTGTTGGAAACTATATTTTCGAACCGTTTGGGGTCGAAACCCTCGGGTCGTGGGGTCCGAATGCCCACATCATATTTAAAGAACTTTCTAGGCGGCTGGTTGACTCTACCTGTGACCAAAGGGCTGGCTATTACCTTGGTCAAAGGTTAAGCATTGCCATTCAGCGTGGCAATGCTGCCAGCCTTTTGGGCACGCTCCCGGTCGGCGGCGATGAGGAGGAATTTTTCGACGCCTTTTAGTATTAGTTTTAAGTTTTTTTTTTTTTTTTACTTAACTGTTATAATTATATATTATAGATAGATTGTGTACAAATAAAGCAACATTGATGTAATGTTAAATGGTAATATCTATATTTTTTGAAGATCACTAAAATATCAAGAAACTTCATGACATTACTTACTTCTATACTTACACTACTATGTATTACTTACCACTTAGCGTCAATTCACACCGAGACGCGACGCGACGCGACGCTGCACGCAGATTTTACATAGAGCGACTCAAAATATACTTTATTCACTACACGAAACGATACACATTTGATTGTGAGCGCGGCGTCTCGAGGTGCAGCGCAACGTATCTGAATTCTGACAATTAAATGTGTATCGTTTCGTGTAGTGAATAAAGTATATTTTGAGTCGCTCT